>MU228421.1:2260623-2282095 GCA_018584345.1 Thuja plicata | reverse complement strand
AGAAGATGAATAACCTATACCATGCATATCATGTTTAGGAGATACATTGATTGGGTTTTTAATGCCATGTTCATTAACACCAAGCCCTAAACCCTTATAACCTTGTTTATCTACTATAGTGTATCCATTAGTATACCTATCTTGCATAGAATCTATGGGAGATGATTGATTATGATGTGTATGAGAGAATGTTTTGTAAGATGGAACAGTGGTTTTAGGAGAAGTTTCTTTCAATTTCCCTTTATTATCATCATGGATAGGATAAGAAGAAGGTAAATCTAGAAATTCTTGCACATCCTCATCTTACACCATAGTTTGAGCCTTAACAAAAGTATGAGAAGAACTAGGGATGGAAGATAGAAGAATCAGAGTGGGATTGTTAGAAATTATTGGATTAGGAAGGTTAAGATTAGGATGAGGAAGATTAGGAAGATTAGGTAATGGATTATCATCTACCAAATTCTTCACATAACCTAAAAGATCAATAAGTCCATTACACAAATCATTAATTAAAGTTTTGAAAGTAGGGAGACTAGTATTGGTCAATCTTAAGATAGCATAAGCAAGTGAAACATGAAGATTAACAATCATAATAAAATGGATGACACTCTCATAGACATCATAGGTACTATAAAGAGATGCTAAAAGAAGCATAATGAGAAAAATAGCCATACACCAAAAGAATTTCATAATAAAAATGCAAGAAGTGTTTGTGTATTTATAAATGCAAATTGTAATCTAAGATGTAAATCTAACACCAAAGAGAAGGAGTTGTCTATCGCGGGTTCACCAAAATGTAAGATATAAAATAGGGTGTTTAGGAATTTAAGAAATATGTAAGGGGATAAGATGATTTGATTAAATTGTGTTGAATTCCTTAACCCTACTTTATACTTACTTGAATTTAATTGATTGTGTATTGAAATTGTTATTATGGAGAAGATAAGATGTTCCTCTTTTATTCCCAAATGCACAAATGGAAGATCCAAGTTTATCAACCCAAAAGAAGGGTTAATGCACAAACGAATCAACTATTTAGAAAGGAGAATAACAAGAAGGATATCTTAAATTCTGTTAATTATATGTATAGAAATGATATATGATAGTAATTGAAGAAATAGAAGAAATGTACTAACCTTGAAATATCGCAGATCAAAGAATTTTGTTTTTTGAGGTCTATAGACTATTTTTGGAAAAATTGACAGTTGATCCCGCACCAAAATTCAGAGACAAACAAAACCCAGAAATATTTTTCCATTCCAATGTCATCTTATGAAAAAGGTTGAACTTGACCCACAAATGTCAACCCTGACCCAATAATGTTGACCTTGACCTGCACAGGTCCGATAGAGAATCTGTTCACGCCGTCTGAAAGAAAGCCGAAAAGGGTATCTAGATCTGGTCTCAAATCTATTGTTTTGAACCTATACCTACAAGAAAAAGAAGATTATTTGTTGTGGGGGAGGGGTTTGCCTTAGTCAAACCCTAATTTAGGAATTAACCTTGAAATCAATAAAGTACAGAATGCTAGCAAGTAGTAGAATTGAATCTGACAATGAAGCTATGATATTCAATATATATGTAATTGAAATTCAAATGTATGCAAGTATGAAAGAAATGGACTTTAGAAACCATAAACCTCCATGATTGTATGCTTGAAATCCACTTTGAAGAGATGATAAAAGAGTCTTGAGGATGCACAAAGGATCTTGAACGAAGATCACACCACCATGATGGCTAGATCTAGGGTTTGAATGATGAATCTTGAATGTTTGTACCTAATCCCTTCAAAGGCTTGAAAGCTTGAATCCTTGATCTTCAATGGAGAGCTTGAATGCTTGAGAGGAAGACTTGAATACCTTGAGAGCTTTGAAATATGTAGAACAATGGATGCTTGAACTTTTTTCTTCTTGACAAAATCTTGATTATAGTTTTTTTGCACTTAGAAGGCTTAGAGAAAAATGAGAGGAAGAGCTTCCTTTTATATGAAACTAGGGCACAATCTTTTAAGGAGGCTGACATAGGATAATTAAATTCCAATTAGACCCATGCCCATATAAAAGGACCTATATTAAATATAATTTAGGAATCAATGCTTTGGAACCCGAAACAGCTGACCCGAAAGCGGGAAAACTAAATTTTGGATGACCCCCGGCAGCCGACAAGTTCCCAATTTTGAAAGGGGGACCCTGGTCAGGGTCAAGGTCAACCCTGACCTAGGTAAGGGTCAAGGTCAATCTTGACCTAGGTAAGGGTTGAGGTCAACCCTGACCTAGGTCAAGGTCAAGGTTGACCTTGGCCCAGGGGGCCAAAACCCCAGGAAAATATGTCAGGTGGGGTAGGAGGTGCCCGAAGAGGCCCAATCAGGGTCCTAAACAGGAATAGAAGCAATAGATGATGCAGAAATAGGAGGATGATATGGTAGAGGTCAAAAACATCTCCTAAGGAGGGCAAAACACTCTGAACATGGAAGTGCTTCCATTTTAAGATGATACAACAAGATGTATGACATTTTATTTGGGTTTTAGTTAGTTCTATAAATTTGGTATGGTTGAGATGCATTCTTATTGACTCTTTACCCTAGCGTTTGGCACTAGTCTGGGTTAGGGTTGCCTGTTAATCTTTAAAACTAAACCAAATCTTAATTTTATAGTTTTTTTTGTATGAATATAGAATATCAGTGTTCAAAGATATTAATCCACTGAAAGATTTACTGTGAAGCTGTAAATCACAAGAGGTACACCCGTCTGAGTTTGTGGAGCTCAAAGTGAAGGAGGAATTAATCCTTGTTAGTTAGTCTTTTACTTGCTAGAATTAGGAGTTGGGATTCATAGAGTCAAGCACTGATGCTTCATTTAGATTCTGTAAGAAAAATCTCTAATAATATTAACAATATTTATTAAGTGATAATTCAGCCACTTAACAATATTGTTAATTTATTCTTTGTGCGGGGAACTAGTCAGTGGGTAGATCCATCCTCATTTTGTAAAAAATGGACCTCCAATCTAGATCTGAACAAATATTTCCTGACCCAAGCATCGGTCTAGGTGAGGCTTCCCAAGCTACCCTTAGAGTACTGGCATGAGGATGTTTTTGAGGGCATCGCTAGATCCTTCGGGGAGCTACTATCTATTGATCCAGTTACTGTGGCAAAGAAAAGACTCACTTATGTGAGGATATGCATTGGAGTTGAATTTGGCCAAGACATGCCAGAGGCTATTGCTTTCCAATCTAGATTGGGAAAATGAGTGCAACAGATAGAGTATGAAAGTGTCCCCTTTGCTTGCTTCCACTGTAAAAAAGCTGGACACAAGGCCAAAAGGTGCCCAATAGCCATGGAGAAGGAAAAATCTCAGAAGGAGAAAATAAAACAAGGAAAAAGGTTGGAGATACAACCTCTGATCAAGGATATTAACTACACCAAGAAGTTCTGGAAAGAGAAACCCCCAAATGAAATGAATCTTGTATCAAAAAATTAGAATCCACAAGGGGAGATGACAACTAATAGTTTGGATCTTCAACCAGATCAACTAGAATCTGAAGGGTCCATACCAATTGAGGGGGAGAGCAAGGGACAACCACAAGTTCAGCTAGGAAAAGGTAGAGAGAGGGAAGGGGACTTGGCAAGCCCAACATGTCCAGTCGAGGAAAATGGGATTGGAGACAAAGGAGGCCTAGAGAACCCAGAAGAGGGGGAGATCATAGGGGATGACAACACTATTCTCTCCTTTGTTTCAGATTCATAGAAAGATGGGAAGCACAAGGGGGGATAGGGCCTGATCCTCTCCCAAGAATCTAATTTTAGTAGAAGTAATTATATTTCTCCAGGGAAGATTAGACGTTTCCTGGAAATGGTTTCATCTACCACTCCTAGTCAAATCTCAAGAATGGAAGCCCTATTCGATAGCTACAAAGAGGTATCAAAGACATGAATGTGGGACCATGGATAACAGTGAAAAATAAAAATAGCAGGGACCCATCTCTAGCCTCTCCTGCAACAACAAGAAGCAGAGCCAAAGCAGACACAGGGAGAAAGTCTAACACACCAGGGCAAAAGAGTATGAATCAAATTAGAAAGGAAGAAGCAAAAAGAAATATTGCAGATGGTTACTAGAGGACCATCCAGGAGTCTTATAATAAATAATGAAGGTCAAATCATGGAACATTCATGGGATAAATGGAGTCCACAAACAAGAAATAATTAGGAATATGATAAGGGACCATAGACTAGATATTTTTTTGATACAAGAAACTAAAATGAAAAAAGAAAAAAGTGGAATGCATTTCCTTTGGCAAAGGTATGAGGACTGTTGCTACCAACTCAGAGGGAGCCTCTGGAGGCTTACTGGTGATATGGAAGGATAATATTAGTGCTCAAATCATTTGGGATGAAGGTAACATCTTACTTATTCAATTTCATAACCCAAAAGACTAGGAGAGCTGGGCTATAATGAACATTTATGCCCCAAACACAAAGAATAGCAGGCACATTTTCTGGGACTAGCTACATATTTAGTATGCTAAAATAAAAAATCCAAAAACCATAATCATGGGTGATTTCAACACCCCTCTTCAGGAAGCTAAGAAATTTGGGGGTTTGCCCCCTGACCTGGAGAGTAGGTAGCAGCTAGCTAATTTGATCAATGACTTAGCTCTCATTGATGTGGATTTAGGTGGTGGTAAATTTACATGGTCAAATAGGAGAGCTGGCTCAGAGTGCATTCATGTTTGCCTTGACAGAGCCCTCATATCTATGGACTGGATGCAATAGTATCATTTTCACCTATCTTCCATGGTGAGATTTGGCTCTGACCACTCCCCAATCTCTCTCAACCTGGACAATCACAATAAGAAAAATCCATTCCCCTTCAGATTTGAGAGGATGTGGACTACCCACCCCAACCTCCTCAATAAAATAAAGGAATGGTGGAGCATAGATGTGGATGGTACGGTGATGTATAGGGTGGCTAAGAAGCTCAAGAAAATTAAAATGGAGATAAGAAAATGGAACAAAAGAGACTTTGGTAATATATTTCAGACTAAAGATAGGATTAAGTACGAGCTTGTAGGGATTCAAGAAGAGATCCAAAACCATGAATATGATGCTGACAGAATTAGTGTTGAAAAATCCATTCTAGCTGATCTCCACAACATTGTAAGCAAAGAGGAAATGTTCTGGAGGCAAAGGTCAAGATCGGTGTGGTTGAAAGAGGGGGACAAAAACTCTCGATTCTTTCACCTATCCACTATAAAACATAGGATGGCTAATAGAATTAGTGCCATTAAGAAAGGGTATTTAACTTTGGAGGAAGACAATGAGATTGCAAATTAGGCCATAAGGTACCTCTCAATAATCCTTACTAAAGAGATAAACCTAATTGAGGATGACCAAGAGGTTATTCTTCAAACTATACCTAAGGTGATCTTGGAAAGACAAAATAAGGAAATGATGGCCATCCCAGACCAAGAGGAAATCCATAAAACAGTTTTTTCTTTACCGGTGGAAAAGGCCCCTAGCCCAGATAGTTTCCCTTCTTTCTTCTTCCAGATGTACTGGGATGTTATCAAAGATGACATTGTTAAATATGTCCAGGAATTTTTTGGTGCCAAGAGCCTTCTCAAAGAAATCAAGGCCACCTTTCTTGTCCTCATTCCAAAAATTCCAGGTGCAGAATCTTTTGATTGCTTTTGACCCATTAGTCTGTGTAACTCATTTTATAAGATTATCTCCAAAGTCTTAGCTATCAGATTTCTTAAAATCCTCCTGATTTTAATTGCCCCTCAATAAACAGGTTTTGTCCCTGGTAGACAAATTTTGGACTCTATCATGATAGTGCATCAGGTGATTCACTCTTTGGAGGAGGGCAAATGGGAAGGGTTCCTACTTAAATTGGACCTCTCCAAGGTGTATGACAGGGTTGATTAGACCTTCCTGAGCAACATTTTGGGGGCTTTTGGCTTCAATGACAAGGTAATAAAGATTATCTCACAGCTGATTTCCACCCCTTCCTTCGTGGTCTTGGTGAATGGATCTCATTCAGACTTCTTTAAATATTCTAGGGGTCTTAGGAAAGGGTACCCCCTCTCCCCGATTCTATTCATCATTTTGGCTTAGTATTTGGGAAGGATTATCCATGACAATAGGAGAAGGGGTCTAATCATTGGGCTTAAACCTTCTTCAGGCCCTTTCACTTTTACCCACCAGCAATTCATGGATGATACCATATTGGGTGGTGAATCTTCGGTGAAAGAAGCTAGAAATGTTAAGAAAAGCCTTAATTCCTACTCCAATGCGACGGGTCAGCTTATTAACTAGAACAAAAGTTTGGTGTTCTTCATTAATACACCCATGGGTAGACAGAGGAAAATGGATAGCATTCTAGGTTGTGGCTTTGGTCCCTTTCCCGCTTCCTATTTAGGTCTTCCTCTTGGAACCAAACCACCTGAGTCCTTGTAGGGAGGCCTTATTGATAGATTCAATAGAAAATTGGTGGGTTGGAAGGGTATCACCCTTAGTCAGGCAGGAAAAGTGATACTTATACAATCTACTCTTCAGAACCTCTCTTCTTATGCTCTAAGCCTCTTCTCTATACCTACTAAGGTGGTGCACTCTCTGGAAGTAATTCAAAGAAATTTCTTATGGGCTGACAAAGAAGGAAACAAGAAGTACCCATTAGTGGCTTTGGATACTATATGCAAGCCAAAAAAACATGGAGGGCTGGGTATCAAGAATTTGAAGCAGTTCAACAAAGCTCTGCAAGCTAAATAGATCTAGAGAATTTTCAATTCAACAGGGGAATGGAAGGATATTATGAAGGATAAATATGCAACCAACATAACCTTCAAACAATTCATCAATAGAGAAATGGACCCAAAGGGATCCTACATATGGAATGACATTCTAAGGACTAAGGGAATAGCGACCGCAAAAGCAAGATGGAAATTAGGCAATGGTAAGGATGTCAAATTTTGGCATGATGATTGGCTTAGATAGGGCCCTTTATGGAACTTGGAGCCTTATAATAGATGGGCTGAATATTTCATTGAAAGATATGGCATCAGAGTTAGTGACTATAGAATTAACAATGAATGGGTGAACCTAACCAAGGTGTCCCAGAACCTTAAACCTCTTATGGTCAAAATTGGTCACACACCCCTCTCTCTCAATGATGATGTTATGGTCTGGGGGAAACTACTGATGGTATATACATGGTGGCTTCAAGATATGAAACCATGCAACACATTGATACTATTCCCATATGGGCCAAGGCCTGGTATCCTAGAATTATCCCTAAGATCAACATCTTTTTCTGGACGATGCTCCAAAATCGTATCTTGACTATGGATAACCTGATTAAGAGAGTTCAACACATTCCTAATAGATGTATTCTATGCAAAAATCAAAGTGAGAATGTGGACCACTTATTTATCCATAGTGAGTTCACCAGAAAAATATGGCATCATTTCCTATCTTTTTTGAGACATCCTGGTGTTTCCCCATTTCAACTCTTGAGCTCTTTGACCAATGGAATCAGGGGTTGAGAGGTCATCATCTTTGGCGTTGGGAAATGCCACACATATGTTGGGGAGTGTGGAAGGAGCAAAATAACATGATCTTTAGGGAAAAGAATACCTCTGCTAAGTATGTGGCCCACAAAATTTCAAATTCCCTCTTGGAAAAATACACTAACAGCAAAGGTACCAGTCCACTTCACAATAATGGGCCCAATAATACCAACAAGAGAATGGATTGTAGATGGAATTTACCACCAAAAGGGTGGTTCAAAGCTAATTTCAACGGGGCTGCAAAGGGAAATCCTGGGATGGCTGGTGTGGGAGGAATCATAAGGAACTCACATGGAAAAGGCATTTCTTCTATATTTTCCCCCCTGGGGTCACAAACCAACCATTATGCTGAGGTGAGTGTGGCACACCACACCTTAAGGCTAGCTCGGGAAATAGGGATCAAGAATTTGTAGCTTGAAGGGGATTCAAAGAGAATCATTGACTGCTTAAATGATAAGAGCAAGCCTGCATGGACATTTGAGAACATAATTGGGGAGTAAAGACAAATCCTCAATTCATTTGAGAAGGTCCATGTGGCACATGAATATCGGGAAGCTAACCAGGTGGCAAACAGGCTGGAAAATATGGGAGTCAAGTGTGAGGAAGTTAAAAAGTGGAATGACGGGTATAATTAACCACCAGAAATCTTAGGTATCATTGAAAGTGATCGGGTTTTGGGTAGACTCAGAGTTATTAAGTGATAATTATGATGAGTTATGATAGATGGGGGAAGAATCACCGTATGATGTCCAAGTACAGGAGAGGTGGAGGGATTATCATTTTATGGTCTCATCGGCACACTTGGAGGCATAAAATTGATTATAGCATTCATGAGGAAAAAAGAAGCCTCTCAAAACATCAACTCAATATCACTCGGAAACAAAGATCCTTTAGTGGGAATTATACTAGAAGTAGAGAAGATAGATAAATTGCAGAGATGGTGGGAGAAAGGCATAGGAGGGAAGTGACTACCTTCATTGAGCATCTTCATGGGTGGAAGCCCTCGGTTACAAAGATGATGGTGAAAAGTTGGAATGAAGGGCAGGTGAAAATTGATGGGGTGGATTTTATGGTGATGGAGGAAATTGTGTTGGCTGTGACTGGGATACCCATCATCAAGAAGAAATTTTATAGGGATAGGAAGATTTATAATCAAGCACTGACAGATTTTGTTAAAAATGTGAAGGAAAAGAAAGCACTTGTGAAGAAGGGCACATTCTACTAGCCGAGCTCAATCAAGCCTCTATGGAGATTTGTGTTGCAGGCTATTATCAAATTCATCTCTTTGGATACAAGATTCAACCGCATCAGCACTCACCACTTCATGCTACTCAATCATTTTAGGTATGGCTGGGAAAAGATATCCATTCCTTTCTTCCTATATTCGTCCATCAATGAAAACATTAATGACTATAAGGAGAAATACATTATCTACTCGGCTTTCCATGAGGGTTTACTATTATTAATTTATGAGTACTTTAAGGCTCAAACTATGGGGAAGGAAATAAAACATATGGAGGAAGGAAATAATGAGTCTGAGGAGGGTTCGGGGGAGGATTATGTCCCTTCTGATACTGAGGACAACCAAGATATGCAATAGGAAACAAAGGAGGAAGAGCCTTAATAGACGAAGAAAGGGAAGAAAAGAGTAAAAATGGAGTCTTTAAAATAGCACATTGAGATCTCCTCTGATAGGGAGTATAATGAAAATGCGGATGGGATGGAAATGGAGAATGAGAGGTCTGGAGAAGAAGGAAAAATGAAACAAGGAGGGAAGCAGTGGAAGATGGAAGTAAATAGGAAGATAACAATCAAACTATCAGCTCAGAATGAGAAGACAAGATCAAGGAAGAGGGCAATGAGGTTCAAAAGAGGGAATCAGATTAAAGAGGAATCCCAGGAGGAGAGGTAGGATAGTCAGGAAAATACACAAGAGGAGAGAGACAGAAAGGAGGACAGTCAGGGGAAGGGGATTGAGGAGGATGATCAGAGTCAAGGTTTTGCGGAGTATGGGGAAGAGAATTACACCTGCAGCATTACTGGCAAAAATAAGAAAGTTGTTTGGATGAATTTTGACACGGTCTTTGCCAAAATGGGGATAAAGAGAGAAATGGTGAGGACTTTGGTTAAGGAGAAAAAGGAGGGAAGAATCCAGATGGAAGAATTAATTGATCTAGCCCTAGTGATTCTTAGTGACAATACGAGGGAGGATCCTCATATGGATGTGTTGAACAATGCAAAAATCAATGCCATTGATAGCTACAGAACCACGAAATGGACTTTCTACAAAATCTATGAGTTGAAAAAAAGAATGGACAAGATGGAGAAAGATAACATAATCAACAATAACAAGAACATTGTGGAGGACAGGGAGCTGGATAGCAAAGTGAACGAGCTGAAGAAAAGATTCGAAAGCATTGAAGACTCAATGGTCAAAATAGTTGAGCAAAGCTACAATATACTAAAGGCTTCAAATGACAATATTAAGGTGATTATTCACAAATTTGAAGAGCAAAGAGGGAACAAGGAGGATCAACCGCTGAATAGTGACAGGGAGAAGCTACGAGAAGAGGGAAATAAGAAAAGGACAAGAGAGGCCACAAAGAAAATAGAAAACTAGGAAGCTGATAAAGAGTTGGCAGACCTAAAAGAAGCTGCGGGTAGAATGACTGAGCTAGAGATACGTGCTGCTGAGATTCTCAGAGATATTTCCTAATTTGCGCCCCTAGTTTTATCTTCCTGGCTTTTTGGGTTTTTGTCCCTGGCTTTTTGTATTTATTGGGAATGTTTTGTTTGGACTGCATGTTTCATTTGGTTGATACTTAACGCTTATATGCTTTAGGTTTTTTATTTTTGCTCTATAGGGTTTCAAGAACCCATCAAAACCTGTTTTCCTTAATCAAAAATAATATTTTTAATTTAATTAATTTTTATTAAATAATAAATAATATTTTTATTTAATAATTTAATGATACAAAAATTAAAAAATTATCTTTTACTTTTAAAAACAAGACTCCTCAAAATTTTTATTATTAAATAATATGAAAAAAATGATTTATAATTTTACCATTTCATTAATATTATTTTATAATACATCTTTTTCACAACTATAGAGCAAGAACAACTAAGTGATAATATTTGCAAATTTACATGACCTCAAACACCCACTAGGCAATTAAGATGAGAGAAAAAAAAAATGAAAGCCAAAAGGATTTATACAAGGTTGATATAGGGTATAGAAAACCCTAAAATGTATTATATTTTATCATTTCCATTCATCTTTCTCTCCTGTGGCTCGAGCTCTGGTCATCACCACTAGATGGGGGTTTAAAGGAATCTAGAAGCTTTCAATATCTTTTGTGGATGTTTTACATAGATTGTGGCTTTCTAAGGCATAACTGGTAAGCATTTTGTTTGGTACTTCGAGCTCTTATTCAAAAGAAAATAAAAAAAATTCATACTTTCCTGTATGTTCGATGCTCATGCTTTTTCATAGTTGTTTGATTAATGCTTTCTTGAAAATACACAAAAAGAAAATGTTCCTCTCTTTTCTTTCTATAACTGCACTATTGAAAACCCTGGATTTACATATATTTCATAGAGCATAGCTTTATACCTTAATTTCATTCATAATATATAAGAATATGCAGGTCACGACTTTATCTTTGAGCCATCACTCAAACTCTCCTATTATAGCTAGTTATGGAAGGTAGTGTTGGTACTCTCATTTCAGAGAGTACCAAGTCACAAATTTGTCTCTGTCATCCTACTTGTTGTGGAAAACCAGAGTCCTAGAGATCCCATTCTTTCATTTTGCAAGTGGAAGATCATCAAAAAAGGTGGCATATTGATCTTACTCTAGCCAGGTATTTTCCATGTATTTCTGGAGGGGAGGAAATGGCTAGGGATCCATGGTGCCTTATATATGCCTTTTTTTAAAAATAAATGTTAGAAATAGAAAATGTCCTATTCTCCCAAGAACACCTGCATGCACATCTGTCACAAGAAGAAAGAAACAGAAGACAGAGGAAGAAAACTATGGCGGCCAAAAGGCCAGAGACATGAAATCCATGTTGAAAGAAAAAAGCTTCTATATTATCAACAATAGACTACAATATAATCTCCTTAATAAAATACAAAGTGGTGAGTCCTTATAAAAGGATATCGAAACCCTAAAGGGGAAAACCCTAAAGACTAATAAGCTGCCTAAGTATAACTTAAGCATAGAGTATAATAGACTAATAATTAAATGATTTAATTATTAGCTATAAAATGACTACTCTAACACCCCCCCTTAAGTGTAACTTAGGGAGAAGCAAAACAACTAAAGACTAAAGGATGCATGAAAACAAGATGCATGAAAGGAACTATGGGTCCCAGCAACTAGGCCTGATCAGGTACCCAAGTACAAGAAATAAACTAGATGAAGGAAACTAAGCCTCCAAACTAGGGAAAAGATGTCCTAGAGAAAGGAACAAGAAAGAGCAAGAAGCACCTCTGAAGCATGAAACTATAAACTCTGTCAGAAGCAACTGCTGGAACCCCCACTAAAGTGCATGACCAGGTAGAGAAGACAATGTCTGAAGAGTTGATCAATCAAACCAGGAAGCAATAGAACCAACAGGTGAACCCCCCCATAATGTTGAACAGGGAGAGGTGACAGGAACACTGAAATTCAATACCAGAAACATCTGCAGAAAGAAGAACCAGGAACACCAACAGTGCAACAAAAGTATAAACACAGGATAAAGGGTAGTGTCACCGATACACAGCATGGGATAATTTCATGGAAGGTACGCTCACTTGACAAAGGTGGATGAGCCTAAAATGACATAACATCATAACCCCCCATGGCACTTTATAACAGAGTGCAAGTACAAAAACACACAAGGTATACAATATCCTAGAAATACAGAAGTAGGCACTTTATCTCAGTGTGTTTACAGAAAAAAGATGGAACAATGAAGAAGAAACAAGCTCAGAAGTCAGAAAGAAGAGTGAGCTAGAAGATCAAAAGAAGAGATCCTAGAACCTGTAGAACCCAAGTAATCTGCTAGAGTGCAAAAACTCTCAAGCTCAAAGGAGAGAAAACCTGAAGCAAAATCTGGAAAAAGGCCACTACAACTAAATAGTTCACTGAACCAGCTTTCCAACGATATCTGATTTGTCAAAAATGGAGTCTGGATGAGCCAGATATGGCTCCCGGAAGGCAAAAACAAACATCAAAGTTCAACAGCAAAAAACACTATCAAAATATCACACCCAAAATTCTTAATCACCATAGTCGAAAAGAGCTCAGAAAGAGCTTTCTGACAATATAACAAAGTCCAAAAAAGCCCTCTATATGCTCCAGATAGAGCCAAAAAAGTGATAAGGGCTCAAAAATGCTCCAAAAGGCAAAAAAATAAGCCCCAGGGGCTAAAAAAATGGGCCCCTAGGTGCATGGCACGCGCAGGGGATGACAGGGCCCACGGTCACCATATGACCAGCCGCTGGTAGTATAGGCCCATGGGGGCTAAATAAAAAAGCCGCCGATGGCGGGGGCCGGGCGGAGCGGCGAGCCGGTGGCAGGGGTCGGGCGGAGTGGCGAGCCAGTGGAGCGGCGGCGGGGCCGGGGAGGGTGGCAGAGCTGGGCGGCAGGGGTCGCGGAGGGCGGCGGAGGCTGGGGGCGACGGAGTGGGCCGCAGGGTGCAGTGGCGAGCCAGTCACCGGCCGGCGGCGGTGGAGCGCCGGTGGCCTGGCAGTGGCGCGATGGTGACCAAACACAAAATGCACTGGCTGCATTTTAAAACACATGAAAAATCATAAAAAAATGATTTTCTTTTTAATTTTATTCTCAAAAACCCTGCCCTTATAGCCCTAGGAGGCCAAGAAATTTCTCCCAGATGCTCTAGTGTCCAAAATGGACGTGCCTTATATGGATTCTAGGGTTTTTGGGCCTTCTAGACGCAACTGTGAGGTCGGTTTTGGTCCAAAGTGCTCCAAAAAATAAAGACCCCCCATATCCTGTAAAAAATAATGAAAAAACTTCTGAAACCCTCTGTGTCTGGTATGCTTCAACAAAATAAGAATAGCCAGCTGCAGAATGGCTCTGAAACCATGTTAGAAATAGGAAATGTCCTATTCTCCCAAGAACACCTACATGCACATCTGTCACAAGAAGAAGAAAGAAACAGAAGACAGAGGAAGAAAACTATGGCTGCCAAAAGGCCAGAGACATGAAATCCATGTTGAAAGAAAAAAGCTTCTATATTATCAACAATAGACTACAATACAATCTCCTTAATGAAATACAAAGTGGTGAGTCCTTATAAAAGGATACCAAAACCCTAAAGGGGAAAACCCTAAAGACTAATGGCTGCCTAAGTATAACTTAAGCATAGAGTATAATAGACTAATAATTAAATAATTTAATTATTAGCTATAATATGACTACTCTAAAAATAAATACCTTAAGGGCATATATCCAACATTGGCCATGTTAGGGAGTTACTTGATTTTTTAAACCCCCAGTATGAAATAGTTAAGTGTCAAAAGGCATGTGCCTTTTGACAAATGATGAAGGAGGGTGGTCACTTGGCGGTCAACTGGTGATTAGTGGAGGGAATTTTGGTGGGCTCATGGTCGGAAGGAAGGATATGTGGCATGATGTCGCTATCCCATGAAGGAGATGACAATGAAAAAGAAAGTACATGGGATAGTGAGGTTGTGTCACATGGTAGTGGGGACCAATTGAGAAATGATCCAGAAAGGTTAATGAGGTTGACAGGTGGTGGATCCCATGATCCAGATAATCAGGAGTGAGAAATATTTCTAGATAGCGAGGGTATGACATGTGGTAGGTCTGACCAAAGTGGATAGGTGATGTAGCAGAGGTCCTGACGAGCTAGATGATGCCACATAGCATTGGCAACAAAGTAGGTAGTAGGGCCGAGGTGGATAGGTGGCATCTTCATGTGATCTTGTGATCCTAATGATGAGGAAATAGAAATAGCCTGGGATTACAATAGTGTGACATGTGTCCAAGCTAGGGCAATGAAGGAAGTGAGGTAGGTGGGACCAAGTTGACAAGTGGCGCGATGTCGCTATCTAGTGAAGGGTGATGACATAGAGATGATGTTAGTGCATGATAGTGAAGGTGCGACGTGTGTCCAAGTCAAGGGAAAGAAGGAAATGAAGAGACGGGCTCGGAGGTGACACATGATAGAGCCTCATGATCCCGTGATTAGATGGAGGTGGAGAGATAAAATTTATAGGATCACAAGATGGTGACATGTGGCAAGAAAGGTAAGGAAGGAGAGGCTAAGAGAGCTTAAAGAGGCCTAGATCTAATGGTTTCTATGATCCCACAAAGAAATATGTGAGGAGAATATGAGGCGTGGGATTATGTGATGATGACATGTGTCTTGGGTTGTAGGTCGACGTAATTGAGGTTGTGAATAGGTGGTTCCAAAGGCCAATCAGGGTCTACCACATGGTTTTCATTAAAGGGTTGACCAGGCTCAAGTTCCCTTTTTACTTGATGCTCAAGGGTTTTAAATGAGATCCAACAGATGGATTTTAAAGTGAGATTTTTTTTTAAACGTCAGCCCTAGGAAATTTTTGGCATGCCAGGGTGACCGTTAAGAAGGGTTTCATTTGAATTTATTTTTCTTCTTAGGGTTTTCATGGTTGTGACTTTGTATTCCAAGTAATAGAGAGGTAGATAGATAAGCTCGGATGTCTAGGTCCACATAATGGCTTCTAGGGTGCGTGGTGGATTTCAGATCTTTTGGATAGCTCAGGTCACATTAATGTTTTGATTTGATAGGCTTAGTATTTCTTTTGAGTAGAAAATATTTTGAAGCCCTAACTGGTTTTTTGGTGATCCTTATCCATTATGTTAATAGGTGGCTTACTTCCAAAGACTTTAGTGGTTGAGATTAGGGTTTTATGGAAAGACATATATCAAGGGATGTAATCTTAAGGGTTTCTCTCCTATATGTTTTTTATTTCTCTCTGTAATTAGGGTTCAGATTCTTTGGAAAGAAACTAGTTTCCATGGGTGGTTCTAAAACTTTGTAAAGGGTAGGTTCCATTAGAAAGTATTTGATGGTTGTGAGCCATTCTGTAAAAACACCTTGTATTTAAGCTAGTATTTCTATTCCTTGTATGCTTGAAACCTATAGTTTTATTTTCATTATATGACAAAGATAACACAAATAATTTATAGAAATACAGTGTTGGTTCAGATCTCTCCATTGTATAATTTTGTTATGTTTTGGATAAATAGAAACAAGGGTTTTATTCATTTTAGTGCATTGTTATGATGTACGTGATTTATTTTTTAGGCTTTGATCCAAGGGGTCAATTAAATACTTGATAGGAGGTATTTTATATTTTCTCAAATGTTTGATTAGGATTGCAGATCTGACATGGTTATCCATGGATTGTGATAAGTAGGCTAGCCTGGGATTTATGTTAAAGAGTATTGTAAGGCAATATTCTTAGATCATGTGCTATAGATTAAGCTCTATTGTAAAATGTTGTATCTCTTATAACTCCATTTCCTAATGGAAAAGGAAATTGTCTTAAGCTTGGTGGGTTTTGCAGGTGTGTGGTTGTTCATATCCATTCTTTCCTTACTAAAAAAATTATTAAATCAATAATATCTTTATTTTTATGTTTTGTTTTGTTGTTTCCCTTCCCTAGTCTCATGCTCAATGCAAGTTGAGGATCACTATAGAATTATCCCTTCTAGTAGCATTCTCCTTTTTATTGTTGAGCCTTCTATGAGATTTATGCTTTATGTTAATGCCAAATAGGGGTTTAGTGTGTATTCAAAGACATTAAAGGGAGTCCCCTTGGGTCTCACAGAATCCTAAGTGTAGAAGGATAGTTCAGTATCCTTGTTAGTTTGTCCAATCCTCTTAAGAATCTTTTAATGGGACTTGGCTTCTCTTTAAAATGTCTTAAAGAGTGTACTGGTAGCTTTGAAGTGTAAAACCTATCCAGGAACCAAGAGGTAGAAAGAGAAAATAAATTGTGGGCCACATGTCATGGCTTCATCGGGTTATATGAAGGATTTCTTTTGCATCTTTGACTAAGCTACTATCTTTCCTTCCATGGATTTCTGAGAACTTTGCACTCCTTTTAAGTGGTTGATTTTAAGCATTGTAAGCTTTAGAAAAGCTTTGAGCTCTATGTATTTGGTTCCATATTTTGATATTACTGAATCTTTTGAGACCTACTCACTTCTTACTTGAAGATAATTGTCCTTACAATGCTATTTCCTAATAAATCTACTTTGTTGCCCTTGAAAACTATGGTCATTTTAAAATATTGTCACAAAAATTCATAAAATGTCCTAAGGTAGAACAAAAAGATGAGTATTTGATTGAACAAGATAATTATCAATCCTTGTAAAACTGTCATAATAATTGATGTAGCAGTGAATTTATAATATAGACCTATCAATGTCTTTTACAAAATAGTGAACACCTATGTTGTCAAAATGGGTAGCTTGCTTGAAACTCATTGTTCTTCAATAGAATAAGCATCTTCTTGCATTTGATATACTTAATGACAGTGTTGTTGTTCACTAGGGCCTTGATTGGACTATATCTTACCATAGAAGTGTTGCATGATCATAATTAGCTTGATTATGGAGTTGGGTATTTTGATGAGGCAAGAGAAGTGAATTTCATAAAAATGAAAAACTAAAAATGGTCTTGGTATCGGCAAACAAGAAAACCTTTAAAAGCTACAAAAAATCATCAATCCCCACTTCTAATCAATTGTGATGTACTCCTTTTATCCATGAGTCCTTACCTTGCTCTTTGAGACTGCATATTGACTAATCTTAATTTTCATGATTGTCATTTATGCATCATGCCAACCTATGATTATCTTGCATTGTTTATATTTTTCTTTCTTATTGTACAATCATGCTTTGTACTGATTGGTTGACCAACATCATTACATGTTCCTGTTGACTCTATTTCAAAAAATATGTATGGTGTCTTTGACATAATGGATCACTCATGATGGGCGTTTGGTAACAACACCATAAATATAAATGTGACTTAAAAATACCCCTATTCCTGCTACTATGCTTGTATCTTTTGACTAATAATGCTTGATGTATTTGACCTTAATGTTTTCTCTTTTTTACAACAACTACTCTCATGTCATTATTTCTCTTTTGAAACGTATTGTCGTTATCTTTGCTTTGATAAGTATTTTTTGCATTGATATGAAGAGTACAAAGTTTTGTTGTTCACTCACCTTCATTTTTTTTTGCAATTATCCATTATCACTTTATTTAGCATCCCTGGTAGCAAATAAAACATGGAACATTATTTGTCTTCAACATTCAAAATCAAGATACCTCACAATATGTTCCCTTGCATACCTATGATCACTGTAGAATTCTTGTAATAGTCTAGAGATTTTCAATGATTTACACAAGCTCTTTTGATGAAATTTTGTCCACTTTGGTTCAGGATATTGCTTTATTCTTGTTAGAATAGTGAAATTCAACAACATAATGTCTACTATTTGTAACCATTATTGATTGTACCCCTTGAAATTTCTTTCTTCAGTGATGTTGTACCTTGATGACTGTACTCATGTGATTAAGATGTTTGTTCTTAAGTTGCTTCTGTAGGCATCACTATCAATATTATGTTCCTCTATTATTTTTTGTACTTGATTCTCATGTTTTGTGCTTGCAAAGTAATCTATACACGTCCTTGTATCATTGGTTCTACATTGTTCTTTATCTTGATGGTTGTCCTTTTATGATGTAAACATGACTATCTTAGCATTCATTTTTCATCCTTTATTTGATCAACAATATATAAAAATGTTTTCTTTTGTTCACCAGTAATCAAGTGAATCTATTTTTATTGTACCTTCATGCTCCCTCCAATAGAATGATGCTTTGTTTCACTATTTTATATTTGAGACCCTCATGTATTAACACTTCTACTGCAAATTTTACTATACATATTCATGCCACCATCATTGTTGTTGTTCTTGACATAATTTTTCTGCTCTTGGATCCTTAGTAGGATGTAACCTTATTATTACATTTGTAGCAGTACAAATGGTAAGGGTCTTTTTTTTACTATACCTCTTCTTCTCTAAATGTGACAATAGTTGTTCCAGAATCATGCTTTCATCTTTGATGTTACTGACTCCTTGTTGTTAATACCAGACCTCCTATGTTTTTTTTGAATATATACCATGGCATGCAACTGAAACCAACCTTTAGAGTTGCACACTCACTATTTTTTGGCATGCTGGTCTCAACCTTTGTGGGGGCCCATTTGACCCCACATGTTGACAAATAATAAATGTAAATGTCTCTTTACAAACTTTTCAGATAAAAATGAGCATATGGATCTTGCTTTGATAGTTCTTTCTTTCTTAGATATCTGTTATAGCTAGTTGTTATGATGCATATGTGGAATAGATTTGTATAGTCAAAAAATGGAATCACTTCCATAGGAGACTAGTTTAGCCTTATGATTGAGTGGTTTGGGGTCATGAAAAGAACCTTTGAATGGGTTCCTGATCTTGACATGGCTTCCCCCTCTGACCTGCCTTTCTAACCTCAATTTTATGACCTGAATTCTGCATTCTGGGTCTCTGACCTATGATCCTGGGATCTGAGGATAGGGTCAACCTCCTAGGACAAGGTTGAACTTGACCCTACCCTAGGATAGGGTTGACCTCAACCCTATCCTAGGATAGGGCTGACCTTGACCCTATCCCAAGGTCCAAATCCCAAGAACTTTTAGTTTTCAGGATTTCGGTCTTCACAAAAAGTTTTCTCCCGCTTTCGGGTCAGCTGTTTCGGGTTCTAAATTGGTTGATTCCTAAATTATATTTAATATAGGTCCTCTCCTAGGGGTAAAGGCTTAAATTATGTTTTAATTATCCTATGTAGGCCTCCTTAGAAGATTGTGCCCTAATTTCATATAAAAGGGAGCCTTCTCCTCTCATTGTCTCTAAGCATGAATAACCTCAATCAAGCAATTGAAGTCTTCTAATCAAGCATCAAGCATCCTTATGAAGTGAAGTCCAAGCAAGCAATTAAGCAAGATTTGAAGCAAGCATCCACCATTCTCAAGAATTCAAGTATCCATTTGCATGAAGGAGATCCATTGGAGGCCATTGACAGATTCAACCCAAAAAGTGCCCTTTTGGTGATCTCTCCATCCATCTTCTTCCAAAGCCCTTGTCAAGTTCAAGAATCCATTCAAGACTTGGTGTTGGAGATCTACAAGAAAAATATTGAAGACATCCTTCCATTCTACATTCCATGTTTTGAAGCATACTTGTGGATCCACAAATTTGAATCCGCCACAAGGACATTACAAGAAAGGTGAATTTATGTGTTTACTTTGTTTATCTCTACAATTTCAATTATATTATAAGGTTAATTCCAAAATTGGGGTTTGACCAAGGCAAACCCCTTCCCCCCAACAAATAAACATTTTTATTGTAGGTATAGGTTCAGGACTATAAATTTGAGGCCAGATCTGGATACCCTTTTCAGATTTCTTTCAGACTATGCGAATAGGGACACTTTTAGAGTTGAGCAGATCAAGTTGGAAAAAGTGGTACAAGGTCAACCTTTTTCATAAGACGACATCAAAATGGAAAAATATTTTTGGGTTTTGTCTGTCTCTCTGTTTTGGTTTGGTATCAACTGTCAGCATCTCCAGAAACAGTCTATAGATCTCAGAAAACAACAATCTTTAATCTGCCACTTTGGAAGGTTGGTACTTTCTCCTATTCTTTTCAATTACCATCATTAATCATATTAATCAATCAATTTACAGAATTTAAGATCCCCAATCTTGGTCTCTTTCCAAATATCGGATTCATTTGTGTATTAACCCTTTGGGGTTGATCAAAATTGGATCTCCTATTTGTGTATTTGAGGGTGAAGGAAAGGAGCATCTTATCTTCCCTTAAATCACAATCATAATTGCAATATACAATCAACATAGATAACAATTAACAATTCAAACCCTCTTAAACCACAATTCTCTCCTTTACATTTTGGTAACTGTATGCCTCTCTCTGGTTTCCCACAGCTTTCCAAGGGCAAGGGTTAGTAGCAAAGGTTCACAAGTGAATGCAAATCAAATACGCAATAACTACTAAACGAATAACAGAAATGTGAGCAATAAAATGTACAAACAAGAGAATGGAAGGCAAACAAATGCAAACCCCACGATGCTTGAAGCTTCTATTGTCTCTCTCTACTCCTTCTGAAACACTGTTCTTGATGCTCAGTATTGGCTGGGCAGTGTCTATGACTTGAGAAGCGTCGAGAATTTGATATTGAAACGGGTGTGTGTGTGATCGCAAGATGGCTTGATGCTTGAACCAAACTGACAGAGTAATGGCGCACGTAAGCTTGAAATCTTGGATCCTTCAAATGGTTATGAAGGATTTATTATATAGGATTTGGTGATGAAATGAGTGGTTGAGATCAATCCCAGAGATGGGGAGATGAACGGTTGAGATCAAAAGGAACAAGAGAGATCCTCAGTAAACTCCACCTCTTTATTTGGTTAAGAGGAGATAGAGTTTGGTTAACTGAGGAGCTAATTATGAGTTACCTTTTTGAACTAAAGAGGTGGGTGAAATTACCCATGTGGACTGGAGAGATGGGTGGAGTAACCCATGTGATCTGATTGGAGTTAGCTCTTTGAAGATAAATGAATATTTAATTCATTCATTTATTAATTGTTTTCAACATGTGAGATAATTGAATTCTTTTTTTAATTAAGAATTGTTTTATTTGATGAAATTAAATTAATTTAATTGAAATTAATTTAATTGGAAGAATTTAATTAGTAAGTTTAAATATTTGATTTAAACTATAGGAAATTGAGTTTAATTA
>MU228421.1:2234052-2244226 GCA_018584345.1 Thuja plicata | reverse complement strand
TGGACTGGAGAGATGGGTGGAGTAACCCATGTGATCTGATTGGAGTTATCTCTTTGAAGATAAATGAATATTTAATTCATTTATTTATTAATTATTTTCAACATGTGAGATAATTGAATTCTTTTTTTTAATTAAGAATTGCTTTATTTGATGAAATTAAATTAATTTAATTGAAATTAATTTAATTGGAAGAATTTAATTAGTAAGTTTAAATATTTGATTTAAACTATAGGAAATTGAGTTTAATTTATTAAATAATGATAATTAATCAATTAAAGCTTAATTAATTAAATAAAGTTAATTATTTAATTAATTTTGGGGATTGGATTAGATGATTTGAGAAGTGAATTTAGAGGAAAATAGATGATTAATTAATGATTAAAAAACCATTAATTAATAGATGAAAATTAGTGTTTTTAATGTCAAGTTGCAAGCCTGTCCATTTTAGGGTGTCTACAGTAACATAACATATCATCATTCAATCAACAATCAACATCTAAATTTTTTATGTTATAAGATTGTATTTGTATGTGCGTGTACACATAGTGTATGATGACTTGGCATTACTCAGATAATTGATCTAATGTCATTTTATCACTAAAATGCAGGGACAAGGAGTAGTAGGGAAGCAAGTGTTGGACACAAGGAAAGCAGGAGGGATGAAGATGATGCAAGGAAATCAAACCAGGCTTGTCATCTAGGAAATGATGAACCACCCTTCACCACCTATGCATTTTACTTTTCATAGCACCTATGAATGTATAATGTTATTTTCATTTGCATTATAACAGTTAGTCTCACAACTTGTGTGAGACATTATTCATTTACATTTTCAATAAATATTACCTTTTCTCAAAAAATTTACACTCTCTCCTATGTCATATGCATTCTATTGAGCTTAGTAACATTGTAATATTTTTTTCCTTTCTTTATGCATCCAAACATGATTCAACAAACCTAAGATGTACCTTAATTTATTTTAAAATATAAAAACTCTACCTGATTGAGCTTAGTAGAAAAAATAGATAACAATTTACCTAGCCAACCGGAGCTGGTTGTGCAAACAATTTGAGGCCACAGTGAGTCTTTTCAAAGATATGTACAATTGCAACTTTCAACTGAGCCTTGATGTAATTTATGGCAATGACTGAGATTGGGTTGCCAATTTCAAATGGTGTTGAATATCTCAAAACTAATAGAGGTTTTTGTTGGAAGTGGAAAAATAATCCTATAGCACCTAAAGGATCATTGATAGGTCACACAAGCTCTATGAAATGGATCATCAAAGATTGATGATTTTTGTACCATGTGTACCCTAAGGGTCACATTCGTCTAAAGTAGTCTAGAAAATTTGAACGACTTTGGGATGCAAATGATTTTTTCTTGATGTTTATTCAACCCACCAAAGTTGTTGGCACGGACACTTAAAGGTTAAAATGATTTTTTTCAAAGATATGCATAGTTGCAACTTTCAACTGAGCTACATTGCAAGTTCTGACAATGAATGAGATTGGGTTTCCAATTTCAAACAGGGTTTAATCTCTAAAAACAAACAAAGTTTTATTTAGGCAATGAAAACATGATCCCATAGCATCATACATATCATTGATACATCGTACGAGATTTGAGAAATGCTCTGTCAAAGTTTGACAATTTTGGCAGTATGTGCACCTTAAGGGTCACTTCGGTCTAGAGTGGTCTAAAACATTTGAGCAGCTTAGAACACTGAATGAGGTTATTTCTAGGAATTACTCAACCAATATAAATTGTTGGTATAGATAGTTCAAATCTTGTGACCAGTCGTTTCAAAGATATGCCCAGTTGCAACTTTCAACTGAGGCCCATTACAAGTTCTGACAATGAACGAGATTGGGTTGCCAATTTCAAATGAGATTAAAAATCCAAAAATTGAGACTTTTTTTTGTGGGCAGAAACAATACGATCATTTAGCACCTAATATATCATGATATGTCATACAAGCTCCAAAAAATGGGTCATCAAAGATTGACAATTTTTGCACCATGTGCACCTTAAGGTTCAAGTTAGTTCAAAGTAGTCTGGAATGTTTGAGAAACTTGGGGATCCAAATGAGGTTGTTCATGGGGTCTAATCAGCCAATTAAATTTGTTGGAATAGACAATTTGAATTCACAATGAGTTTTTTCAAAGATATACACAATTGAAACTTTGAGCTGAGCCATAATGAAAGTTCTGGTAATGACTGAGATTGGGTTTCCAATTTCAAATGGTGTTGAATCTCATAAAAGTCAGAGAGGTTTTTGTGAAAAGTGACAATACTATCTTTTTGCACTTGACAAATCATTGATACGCTGTATGAGCTCCAAGAAATGATGCATCAAAGATTGATGATTTTTGTATCATGTGCACCTTAAGGGTCATGTTGGTCTGGAGTGGTCTGGAACATTCAAGCAAGTTGGGGAGCCAAATGAGGTTGTTCCTAGGGTTTACCCAACCAACTAGATCTTTTGTCATAGACAATTTGAGCCCACAGCTAGTTTTTTCAAAGATATGCACAGTTGCAACTTTCAACTAAGTCACATTGCAAGCTCTCGCAACGATTGAGATTGGGTTGCCAATTTCAAACAATCTAAAATCTCCCAAAACTGAGAGTTTTTTTTGTGGGCAGTGGAAACATGATCTTTTAGCATCAAACAAATTTTTGATAGGTCACACGATCTCCTAGAAATTCTCTATTAAAGTTTGATAATTTTGGCACTATATGCACCTTAAGAGACACTTCCATTCGAAGTCGTCCAGAATGTTTGAGTGGCTTGGGGAGATAAATAAGGTTGTTCCTAGGGTTTAAAAAACCAACCGAATCTATTAGCATAGATGGTTTGAGGCTACAATGAATCATTTCAAAGATACACAATGTTGCAACTTTCAACTATGGCACATTACAAGATTTGCAAACAACCAAGATTGGGTTGCCAATTTTAAATGGTGTCAAATCTCCCAAAATTGAGAGAGGTTTTTTTGGAAGAAGATATACCATCCCATGACACCTAATAGATTGTTGATATGTCACACAAACTCTCAGAAATGACAATTCATCCAGCATCTCATAAGGAGTAGAGAGAAGCATTGTGGTTTGCATTTGTTTTTTCCTCTTTGATTGCTCGTTATTTTATTGTCCTTAGATTCATTCCTAGTATTTTTGATTGCTTTCCCCCATTGTAAATCAGTGCTACTAACCCCTTATTAGTTCGAGTTTGGAGTAGGATTAGATCTAACACATTTTGGTGAACCCGACGTGAATCAAATAGCCCAATAATCGCTTGCACACAACAAACATAATTTCTCAACCTTGGTCATACGACAGCAGTTTAATTTTTTTTTTTTAATAAATATTGTAATTTTGCAATTGACAAATTTTTTCCACAATTGATAAAATTTGGCCGCAAACAACTAGTTTATTGCCGTAATCGATCTCTGTAATTTTGCAATCAATTTCTATAGTTTTTCATTTCTGGTTCAGGTATTTTTCTGTAATTGACAAACATTTTTCACAATCGCCAGAAGAATTTCATAATTGCCAAACAAATTTCACAATTGCCAACACATTGCCACAATCGACATAATATTTTGCAATTGACAACAGTTTACTGCAATCACCTGGAGAATTTGGCATCTAACAGAAGAATTTCACATATGATGAAATAATTTTGTAATTGCTCTATTTTCATCATTTTATTAATTAGATTTTAATTTTTTCTCTTGGTTTTTGTGCAGGAATGAGCAAATGACATATGGAAAAAGGATAACTAGATGCACCCCGGGTTCTAGATCACTAAGAGCAGTCATAAGAAGAACCGCTAATTATTGCATGCAACAAAGGGAAATCTTAGAAATTGCAGTTGAACATCAAAGTGAATCTTTTAACAGGTATCTTGATTCTCTCAAACATTTTGCAGCCAAGTATAAAGTTACCATTAGCCTTAATGGTCTTAATAATCTGGGTGTTGCTGAAAAACTATTCATTTTGATTGCAAGGTTTTTAGTACTAACTCATCATTTCATCTTGTGGTGTGGAAATAGTTTTAATAAAGAAAACTAAAATCAATTGATTTCTCTTTTTCGTGCTTAAAAAGAAAAGTGTATGCAAAACAACACAATCTCACTTTTTTAATTTGATGCTTAAAATTGACGTGGTGGTTAACAATTGAACAAATGCAAAAAATCCTTGAATTTGGTGTGTCTAAAATTGAACAAGCAATCTTCATTTGGTTTGGTCTTAAAAATTGAACTTGCGTACATGTATGGATGATTAGCTCACTTCATACTTGATATTTTGGTGCTTAATCAATTAACCTTGTGTCTTTAGTCTTTGGTGCACTTGTACAATTTGTTAGATTAGCAACCTTTATAGTTTTTTAGAAAGGTCTATCTAGGGAAAGCACTTATTCCTCAGAGGATGACCTTAAACTAGTAATCCTTCCGATCGTTATATAAACAAGAAGCGAGCCAAAGTACTGTTTTATATCTATAACATATAAAATACGTGTTACTAAAATGTAAGATAAGAAATATTACTTATCATATGTTATGGGGGTAAATAAGATGCTCTCCTTTTATCCTTAGATACACAAATGAAGGATCCAAATTAATTAACCCCAAAGGAAGGATCAATGCATAAATGAATCAAACATTTGGAAATAAGAGCAAAGAGGAAGATCTTAAATACCCATTTATTTATTTGAATGTATGATAGATTTAGAAAGATTAATAAATTTACTTGAAATGGATAGCAGAAAAGTACTAACCTTGAAATATTGCAGATCTGAAGAATGTTTTTTTCATGGGTCTGAACTCAGTATCTGGAAAATCTAAGACTGGATCTAGAAGAGAAACGCAAAGACAAACAAAACCCAAAAATATTTTTCTATTCTAACATAGTTCCAATTTTGAACCTCAAGTCAATGTCATCATTGACCCAAAATGTCCACTTCTGACCTAGGGAAGAATCAACCTAAAAATTCTCCAACAAGAAATATGTTTTTGGATGTCAAAAGTTTTCCAAAAAGGGTATCTGAATCTTCACTCCGATCTATTGTTCCAAACATATACCTGCAAGAAAAATGGATTATTTGTTGGGGGGTTTGCCTTGGTCAAACCCTGATTTTGGAATTAACCTCAAAGTATAATTAAAATTGCATAAGTAAAACAAAGTAAATGAACAAATTCACCTTGCTTGTAGAAGCCCTTGTGGTAGATTCAAATCTATGAATCCACAAGTATGTATGCACCAAAAAGGATGTAGAATGTACAATGTAGAATGTAGGATGTTTCCAATCAATTACTTGTAGCTCTTCAACACCAATATTTAATGGATCTTTGAATAGGAAGAGGCTTGGAGGAATGTGGATGGAGAAATCTTCAACAACAGAGCTCCATGAAGCTTGAATCCTTCAATGGACACCAATGGATCTTCTTGAAGAAATGAGTGCTTGAGAAGTGCTTGAATGCTTGAGAATGATGAATGATTCAATGGCTACTTGGCTTACTTCAAATCTTTCTTCTTCACCTTTGAATCTCACTCTTCAAGTCTTGATTTCTTGCAATTATGCTTGATGATGGTTATGGTTGCTTGTGGTTAGAGAAAATGAGAGGACAAAGCTTCCTTTTATATGAAGCTAAGGCACAATTTTCTAGAGAGGCCTACATAGAAGAATTAAATTCCAATTAGACCTATACCCCTAAAAGAGGACCTATATTAAATATAATTTAAGATTTATTGTTTCGAAGACCAAAACATCCGACCCGAAAGCGGGAATTAACTCTTTCCAAAGACCGACATTTGGAAACCTTGGAATTGTGGAATTTGAACCCTGGGCCAGAAAAAGGTCGACCTTGACCTTGACCCAAAAAGGTCTACCTTGACCCTGAGGTCAAAGTCCCAATTTTTCAGTCTCGAGTGTCAGAAATAAGCTAGAAAAAGTGGAAATGGGGTAGAATAGGGGGAAATGCCCTGATCCATGTCAAGGATACATTAAAGGCGCTTGACATGACCCCAAAGTACTTACTGGGAAGGATAAACTAGTATGCAATGAATTTTCTTCCATTTTTTGACTATACATTTAGCCCCCACTTTAGTAAGAGTATGGACTCATTGTAAACTCTTGGTAAGGGATATCATGAAGAACAATTAATCTTATTAAAATCAAAAGGGACAAAGGAACCCTCAAGCTCCCAAGGGAATTAAGTCTTTATCAACCCTAAGATCATGATAAGAGAGACATCACCAGTTAAGGAGAAAAGAAATAGGGTGTGGTTACCTTGCCCAATGAGAACTTATGTCCCATTGTCAACCACACAAGGAAATAGTGCAACTAGAAAGATGGAGTAGAACCACCTAGTGAATGTGGCTACTCACTAGTCAACACATCAGGGAGAGCCATTCTTAAGGACACCTTCCCACCTTAAGGGATCAAAACATATTAAATTGAAACTGGAGGGATCAAGAGATCCGTATAAAATAAACCTGGAGGGATTAAGAGATCCTATAAAGTAAAATATCCATGTTTTAAGGACTAGTCCTTAATCCATAAAGGGAAAAGGTTTTAAGTTTTGAAAGTATTTTGAATGTGCTTGTGTACAAAAAGTGAGTAGAGCATATGCCCGCATGTTAAAGTCATTGCTAGCACTTTAACAGGAGCAATGGATTTGACGGAAACATAAACAACTCTACCAATTATGTTTCCACTACGAGATGCCCCAAAACAAAGACAAATCAAGGGAAATACCATATAAACATACAAAGAACACATAAGGGATCTACCTACTGTGGGGTTAGTATGATCATAAGATAACATGTATGTATAGATTTGATATTATTGCAAATGAATTGACATCATTCCCCAAAGAAAGTATAACTACAATAACAATGGAGGAAAGAAAACTAAAGAGTTACAAAGAAGAGTCTTTTTCAGACCACAACATGGAGACCAAAAAGAATCAATGCTACCATGTCGCAGATCCAAGCGGACTACACAAGGAAAATATTTATGAACAATAGCACAAGTACAACATAACATGAAAACTACATATAGAGGAGTAAAGATACATATAGAGGAATTATACAACAGGTTTGATTCCTTTATCACCTTGCACCAACAAAGTAACAATGGTCGTATAAAGAGTCTAACAAACATTTAGCAAACACATTACGGGAGAAGCATAGTACAACATGCAAACACAAAGAGGGCTACCATGAAGGATAAGCCGATCAAGTGCATCACCTCCTCTCCCCATCTTGGTTTATATCATTTAGGGAAGGTGGGAAACTTGCAAGAGGGACTATATCTAATACAGCAGGAATAATAGCCAATTCCAAACAACAGTCCTCCTTGGAGGGCTCCTAGATCTCTCCCTCTCTCTCTGCTCTATTTGAGAATGATGAGAAGCATCCTTATCCACTCTAAACTTCTCAGGAAGATGACTTAGTATCACCTTCAACATCTACCTAGTGTCTGGCTCAATAGACCCAGTCTGACGCTCATCCCTCTGCTCATCACTATTGTGCTGATGAGCACTGTCCTGACTGACATTCGGGGAAGGACTTTGATTCCTACCCCTACCATGACCATCAACACAGCCTCTAGAAACTCTAGATTTAGGCATGATTCCTGAGTCAACCAGAGAACCAAACCACAACTTAGAACCAACACCAAAACTAATAACATCAACAGAAATCAGATAATCACAAAGAATTGGTTTTAAGTACATTAGAGTTTTATGTCTATGTTTGTTACAATGTTTTAAAATCAAAAGACAACTAATGGGCATACAAATTCCTAGAGCTCCCAGTGTAGAAACATGGGCTCTGATACCAAGTGTAATGCCCTGCCAGGGAACCCAGGAGAACTAACCTAAACTTGACACTGAGTTAATAGGATAATTTTTTTAAAAATGTTTACAAACAACAATGATAACAATGCAAAAGCAATGAGATGAGATACACGACATACACATAAGAACAACTTATACACAGATAAAAATCCTTGAGGTTTCCTTGACATAGAATCACTTAAGCAAGATAATCTACGAATAAAAACTATAAAGAACTAACACAAAGGATACATCAAATGAATCTAATAATATACATCTCATAACTCACATCCTCTGCACATGTCGTAGGGTATGTATTAATCACTCTAATACAAGTATGATACAACAACTAATACAGGTATCACATCTGATACACTATTACAAGATTACAACTGATATGATAAGATCAAAACCTCCTAAGATAAACATGATGAATACAACATGATACATCCTCCAAAGGATGTCAACAAATAAACATATGTGGTTACAAAAGTACATCTCATGGAACTGTACAAGTCTCCAAAAGAATCTGAAGATATAACTGCAACAAGGAAAATCCAAGCAAGAAGAAGAACCATCAGATCTCAATGGTAATAAGAATCACTACCACCCGACTGCATGGAACCAAAGGTCCACTCCCACCGTGCTGAGGAGATAATAACAGGCCCACTCACACGGGTATACAACATGAAGACAATCAAAGGCACACAAGCCACCATAAAGAAACACTTAGGAAGATCCTAGAAGCTTTTTGATCACAAAGAGAAAGAATAAAGCAAAAGCATAAGGATGGAAAGACCAAGACAACTGGAAATCCAAGATCATACAAGGTACATCATCCAAAGATAAAAAGAACATACATAAGATATCCAAAATACCAACATAAATCAAATACTAACTTAAAGAGCCAAGTGTCCAAGACACAACCATAAAAGGTACAACATGACCTATGGAGGAGACTTAGGCTACATGCTATGGGAGTTTCATCATATGGTAATATACTCAAGTTACCCGGGACTGGTCACTATGGACCCCGGACCCTCAAGCATCATCTAGTTGAGTTTACCCTAGTCTGGTCACTCTGGACCCCGGACGCTCAACATGCTAACTAATATTGTATTTAATGTAATCCCCAAGTTTTATTATTAAGTTATCACTTATTATACAACTTACAATAGGTCACCCTGGACTAGCCTCTTTGGGCCCCGAAATCTTATTGCAAGCCACTCCCCTAAGATGCACCTAACTAATCCTCCCCTAAGCTCGAGGTCAAATACAATCTCATACACTGGTTCCTACCCATAAAGGAACTACTGGTCCTCACTAACCATAATCAATATGAGACAATCTCAAAGGATCACATATCCTGAGTTCAGAATACTAGGTTCAGAAAAGAAATGAACCAACAAAACATAATAAGACATAGATACTGGAAATTCACGCAAGACACCATGACCAATCAAGTCTCTAAACCCTAACCGACTCCCAACATGATAAGGTTCACAATAGAAATAACATGCACATCATGGCAAAGTACATCCAGAAGGAGCCAAACAAAATGCATTGATAGCATGACGATAAACAAATTTATAACCTAGTTATGCAAATTCATTTATCATATAGAATTACTAACAGATTATAATTAAATCTTCAAAAATACGCAGAAATAGCTCCTTTATAAGTTAATTTATGACACCCGACATACATAAATTAACCTAACAAATAATTACTAAAAGAACCATACTATAATTACATCATGTGATAAAAACACCCATTTAAAGATAAAATAAAATCTTCACAAATCCAATGTTATAACAATAACACTTTTACATCCTTATATTTATTAATTAAAATAAAATCTAATTAATTAAATAAACTAAATTTTAAAACTTTTAATTAAAGATATTAAATTAAAATATGTCATAACTAAAGTTAATTAAAATTTAAAAAAATTAATTATAAACTTAACTTAACTAAACTAAGCTAAAATTAATTATAAAATAAAATTAACTTTCAAAAAAAAATTAAAAATTAAAAACTAACTTAAAGAAAATTTATTAATTAATAAAATAAAAACGAATTAAAAACAAAGCAAGTGGGGGGGTCTCGGCCCCACCCACTGTCCCGTAAAAGGGATGGTTGCATAAGCCTTGCAGCCCCACTGCCTTGTGCAGTGGGTCACCGCAGAGGCACTGCGAGCCACTGCCTCGGTAGTGGTGACCGCAGGCCCTGCGGGCCCACTGCCACGGCAGTGGGTACGTGCAGGGGTGGGGGAAAACTGCAGTGGTGGGGGGGATGTGGTGGCCCCCGCCACCACTCAAAATATA
>MU228421.1:2183956-2232241 GCA_018584345.1 Thuja plicata | reverse complement strand
TCCATGTGCATATAACTCTAGGGTCAGTATTGTCAGAAAACCATAATCAAAATGACATCCTAACATATACATCAACATCATGAAATAACCATAAATCATATGCAAATAGGAGATATAACACTCTAAGTAATGAATCAATAGCATACCGAAATGTGATACATAAATATCCTCTAAACCATCTAAAATAAACCACACATACATGAAAAGGCCTAAAAGAATTCGGCAACCGAAAATGAGAAAGCATCCAAGAGGTGGGTATTACATAAGATCTATCTGAGGCTTGCTTAACTTGACAATCTTGTGATGTTTATAGTCTTGATATGAATGAAAAAGGTTGTCAGGGAAAGGAGGACATGAATTAGGTAATGAAGGCCAAAATAAATCAAGAGTAGCACAATCTCTAGGTCTAGAAGGTTGATAAAAACTGATTAATTGTTTTCACTTCTCCATTATGAATGAACTTAAGACATTTATGAATAGAAGAAGAAATAGAATGCATAGCAGTTATCCAAGGAAAACCAAATTTGACTTGAAATTGATTAGAAGTAGGAATGACAAGGAAGGTAGTATCTACAACCTTGCCACAAAGTTCAACAGGCAAGTTAATAGAACCAAGTGTAGGATAGAGAAAACCTTTGCAAGTTTGGATCCATGCATTTGATGGATCATAACAGTCACATTGTAGGTTTTTCATAAAAAAGTTTTCCTTAGTAATGATATTTATTAAAGATGTAGGATCAACAAGACAACCACACATAGGTATCTTAGCAATCCTAGCATAGATATAAAGGGGACCATCGGGAGCCTTAATAGTCTCAGAATCATCAAAGGTAATTGAAAGTTCCTGAGGTCGCTTATCCTTAGTTTGTTTCTGAGGTTTAGGTGGAACTTGAAGTTGAGGTGGAGGCAAAGGATCTTGAACAATAGGTTGAGGTGAAACAATGCACTCCACATGATTAACAATGTGATTAATATAATCCATCTTTGAATCGTAAACAATATCCACAGAAGATGGTTGAGTGATGGTATTAGTATCATGTGTAGGTAAAGTATTCGTATAGATTTGAAGGTTTTGATTAGGAGGAGAGACAGATTTGTTCCCATTACCATCAAAATTATCAATAGATAAAGCATTAGAATCAATTAATTCTTGAACTTTATGCTTTAGAGAATAACATTTTTTAGTACCATGGCCATTTTGGTGATGGTATTGGAAAAAAACTTTAGAATCAAAGGATTTTGAAGCTATTGTAGTAGGAAGGAGAGGTTGAATAGAAGGCAAGGTAATCATATTATCACTTACCAACCTACTCATAATAGAATGTAAAGATTAAGAGAGAGGAGTAAATGTACGATTCATACAGAAAGTAGTGGATGCAGAAGTGACATTGTGAGATGCAACAACAACTTGATCAACAACTTCATTCATCTATTTATTAATCTTGATATAGTTGTTAGGTTTATAAAAATTATTAGGATTAGGAGCAGTGTCACTCTTATCAACTGGAACATGAGCCATCGGAGTTTTTCTCTCAAATTGACTCATTTGTAATTAATAATGATGAAGTGTTGCACAAAGTTGTTGAAAAGAGGTAAATTCAGTAAGAAGAATCTTATCTCTAATATCCTTTTGTAAATTTGAAATAAACATATGTTGAATATCAATATCAAGAATAGGATAAGAAATATGAGCATACAAATGCTTAAATCTACCAATAAAATCTGTCAATTTTTTTTTAATGTTTTGTTTACAATGCATTAAATCAGTTAAGGACACTTGCGAACCAATGTTATTTTAAAATTGTTGAATAACGATATTAGCAAGTTTAGGAAAAGAATCAATAGAATAAGGAGGTAAAGAGAAATACCATTGCAAATCCTAATCACAAAAATTTCTAGCAAAAAGTTTAGCTAAAATCCTATGGTCATGAGCATAATCACTACAAAGGATTTGAAATGTCTTAACATGAGTAACAGGATCACCTTTACCATTGCAATTCCCAAGAAGAGGCATATTAGCTTGCTAAGGGATAGTAGCATGAATAATTACTAAGGATAAAATACTACCCATGTCACATGTAGGAATGCTAAAATTGGATTGGGTTAAGGATGCAAGTTGTTTTTGTAAAGATGACACGGTTTGAGCCAAACAGATGATTGTGAAATCATTAGAAGACATAGGTGGTATAGAAATATTAGGAACATTAGGAAAAGTGTAGGAAGTGAAAAGAATGGAAGACACAACTAGTGGAACACTTGGAACCATAGTTGGAAGGGGATTAAAATAAGTAAAAGGAACACTATGATATGAAGGTTGTGAGGTAGGTAGAGATACCGGTGGAACACTCACAGGAATAGATGCAATTGGGAGAGATGTAGTCATCAAAGGAGGAGTGTAAGTAGGAATTCTAGGTAAAGGAATAGAAGAAGGTCCCTCACTAGTGATAGGATTAAATCCTTGATCTTGAGTCTTTTGAGCTAAAGTTTTAACATTCAAATGCACAATATGATTGATACCATGCTGAAGACATTATATTTTTCCATTAGTATATACAAGGAAAAAAATGATGAACTATTGCAAAGTTGACTCCCAGAGATTATATGGCTTATTTTGTGTTGTCATTATGGTAACAAATTCATATGAAGTTTTGACAGTAAACTATGAAGTGAAAGTTGACTAAGTGCAAAAGACAGAACAGAATAGTGACTTGTAGTCAATCAGGGCATCAACGCACGTGCGTACGATCACCTCAAGATATGCGCATTCAGACTTAAGCTCTATGGTATGTTATTATGCTTACCCTATACACGCATGGTATAGAATGGAAGTACAGACAAGTTATAGAAAGAAAAATTACACCAGCAGTCTAGAATACATAGTATGAAGCCGACTTCATTATTTTGATTAGCGTGTAATCTTTTGTTATGTAAAGGCTAAGTGCCTATTGTAATAAGTTTGTACTCATGTATTAAATATTTTTGTAAACACGCTTAAGCCAATTTGTTTGGAAGCATTGTGAATATTTTTTTTGGGCCCACTAAGGTCTTGTTTATAGTCTAGTCTATTCAAGGATAAAGATATATATATGCAATGTAAAGATATATTGCAAGTGTCATTGAAATAGTCAGAGAAGATGTATAGTAGAGAAATATGAAGATATCAATATGAGATAGAGCCCATAAATAATTTAAGATCATAAGTGCTTTACTGGAATTGGTCAGACATCTGTGTCACATACAACAGTTCATTTTTGGATATAGTGCATATCTATTCTTAGGAGGTTGTAGCCTTCTTTCTCTTTGAGAAGTGAGCTCTTGGACAGTGAGTCCTCACCCCTAATAGGGTTATTTGTAAAAGACTCCTAATAGGGTCAAACCATTAACCAGTCATTGTACTCACATTGTAAAGACTGCTTCTAACAGAGAAAAGGAACTTTAACAGTTTCATTATACTAGTACAATATTTGTGGGTACTAATTCCCACCGAGGTTTTCCTCTAATCAAGGTTTCCCCATAATCATATCAAGTGTTATGTATTCTTGTATTAAGCTTAATTGGATGTATATTTGATTTATGTTTAAGTTGCTGAATTTGAATAATTAACTAAACACTGATTCACCCCCCCTCTCAGTGTTTCCAGCAATTGGTATCAGAGTCTGGTCCTTAGAGAGAAAATTTTAACCACTTGAGGAGATCATGGATTCAACAGAAGTCAAACATATGAAAAATAATCTTGAAGTAGCCCTTGAAGATCTAGATAGATCTAAGAAATAAAATGAAGAACTTAAACTAAAATTTGATGGCTCACAAATGCTTATCAAGAAACTAAGGAAAGAACTTAGAGATTGCTCCACCAATGATTTGAAACTGAATGAAGAGAACATGTCTCTGAAAGACAAGATAGAAGAATTGAATGATCAGTTAACTGATAGATTAAAAGCTATTGAAGAGAATAAAAAAGAAAACAAACAGTTGGATGAAGAACTCATACAAGCCAATATGAAAATCTTGGAATTGGAAAATATCAAGAATAAAATTGAATCTGAATTATCAGGAGAAAAAGACAAGATTGATAAACTACACACAAGCTTTGATTTGATTCAATCACAGCTCTATGCACAAAATCTAAAAGGTGATACCACTGGTATGGGATAAAATTTAGCTCAAATTGAGATCAACTCATTACAAGAAAGAAAGAAAGCTCAAACAGAATCTTCAGAAGAAAAGAAAACTGAAAATCATGAAGAGACTAAAGTAGAATCACCAAACAATAGGCACAAGGTAGTCAACCATACTTTCTATGCCTGTAACAAGAATGGACACTTGGAAAGAGACTGTAAGAATGTAAGACCCTTCAATGGTTACTATTACTCCTGTAATAAGTTTGGTCATAGGGCTATTCATTAAAGAACAAATCAAAGAAATCAGCCACAACTGAACCAAAGGAATCAAACTCAATTCAATCAGAGAAATCAACTCAAAGAAACTTGCAAAACATTACATGTCAGATATGTAACTATGATGGAAACATAGCCAAGCAATGCAACATGATGAATAAAAACACAAAACCTCTTATCATCTTTCACTCATGTGGAAAAGCTGGACATATCTCAAGGTTTTGTAGATCAAGAACAAAAGGACAAGAGAATCCCAAGAATTAGGAGAAGTCAAGTTTGTGCAAGCTAAAGCTAACTCAAATAAAATATGGGTTGAAGTGAAGAAGGACAATGAAGAGAACAAGGTATAAAATGCATCTTCAATGGACGTACCTTCTACTTTTGAATAGTTGACCCTCATGGTCTTAGAGGGAGATATTCTAGCTTTGAACCCCTATGTGGCTAGTATACTCACCTCTAAGTATGTGCCTATAGACTCATGCATGTAATCATGAATTAAGGTTGTATGCATTCATGCATTGAATTTACTTTGTTCTGAACAAAGTTTGAAGTTCTCTATGTAAACCACTTTACGACAATGAGCATTAAATGCAATTGATCTTTATATAAATTGGGAAAAGATCTTAAAATAGCTTCACTTTGCATTTGAGATTGAGGAATTTAGAAAGAAGATAAGCATCAAGCATCAAAGCACTACAGCTTGAAGGATTAGTTGGTTTGTGAATGGATTACGTTTGGAATGGAACCCTAGTAGTTGTGTCATTTTAGAATCATTGTGAAACCCTACTTAACCTAGTTGCAAGTAAGTATGGAAACCCCTGTTGTACTCGACATTGCTGAGAGGAAGAGATTTATCTTTAAGAAGCATCCATTCAAGTCCATACTGAATGATGTCGAAGGAGCATTCTCTAGGACTCCACTTGGAGTCGTACATGTAGAAGACATCTGCGCATATGTTTATTGCAAGAAGGAAATAGTTGGAGATAAAAACATGGCATCTCTCATGGGTTCTATGATGAAACCAGACTATACATTCAAGGATGAATATGTGCATCTCACTGATAACCCTATCTTTGAGTATTCTAATGCGCACAAGTTCTATGAGCCAGAATGGGTGAAGATATTATTGAGTAGGATACATGATGATCTATACTGGATAGGTGAGGTTCCTGTCTACATCACTGCAGATCTAATTCATGAGATGACTGGAATTCCCAAGACTGGACCAGTTCTTCCAACTGGTAAAGATGTTAAGAAACAAGTTGAGAAAGCATGCTTATCTAGGAGTGATAGGTGTAGTATGATAGTTGATCCCATCAAGGAAGATGACATAAAGCTAGTTACCATGATACTAGGTTATAAATTTCAGCATGCAAGCAGACTAAACAGTGTATCTACAGCTACTGTCTTAGCAGCAATAAAAATGGTGAATGACAATACTTAGTACAACCTATGTGAGATGTTGCATGCTCAATTGATTGACAAAATTTGAGCCATTAAGCCTGACAAGAGAAAGATATTTAGGTTTGGCTCACTGATCATATATCTCTACTTCCACATAGTAGGAAAGGTTGCAAATCTTTACCTAGACAAAAGCAAACCCACTATGTCACTAATTTCACTAAAAGCCACATCAGAGAGTAGTGTGAAGGATTCTATGGATATGGACATCAAGACATTCAGGATCAAGATGTAGAAGAGGTTCAGGATACTTGAGAAAATAGTTGAGAAGTACAAAGACACCATATGCTTCATGGTGGAGACTGACTGTACTTGCATGGAGGCAGTTGAGCCTAGGACAAAATGGATTCACCCTCTTGGTTATGAAGTCAAAGAACATGTTTTGGAAGGTTATGCACAAGTCCTCTTATCTGCACCCAACGATCCCAATGAACCTAGATGGGGCACTTACAGAGAAAAGACAAATCAAGTTGATTTTGTCTTATACAGTGCTCAGAACAAAAGGAAGGCATCTAGGATTACCTCAAATATCCTAAAAGTTCATGGTGTTACACAAGAAGATTTTGATAGAGCTAGAGAAGCTAAGATAGCCAAAGAACTTGAGAAGACTCCCAGAGAAGTAAAAATAGAAAAGGATGATGATATGCACAAGAAGAAGAAGAATAAATCAAATGAAGATACATATGCACCATCAACCACCATTGATTTGGAAGCATCTCCACCATCAATACCTAGCAAGAAGTCTAGAGGAAGGAAGCAAGCGCCCACTAGTCATCCATCCTCAAGAACTACAAGGAGCAAGGTAAAGAACACACAAGCTCCTCTTGAGGTAGGTTTCAGACCTAGTCTTAATGTCTTAAGGAACAAAACTGTCAATGAAGGAAGACTAGAATCTCTCAAGAATGTATATGAAAAATATCAAGAGATAGACAAATCAGAGATTCATTCTATGATCATCTCTCACATGATTAAGTTAAAAAGGACTGTATTGGAACTCAAGACTGTCATACCAGACAAGGTATGGAACATACTTGATATGTTAAAGAGACAAGAAATTGAAGAGGATATGAGGATAAGAGAAGAAACATTGGGTAGTCTTCTCCCGGTGTGCTTGCATGATGAGAAATTCATTCTGTTGGATTTAGTAAAGTTGCACCTAAGAACCAAAACAAGAATTCTCCATATCATGAACAAGGAGTATGATATGGTTGGTGAAGAGACTCATAAACCATTTGAGTGGGTATTTTTGGATAGACATATGTTTCCATCAATGATGCCTATAGATAAGGAAACTCCAGCTCTTCCTAAACAGGTTGCAAAACTAGTAATTCAGAATGCACCTAAGACAGATCCACGGGTTTCAACACCCTCAGTATCAATAGCCTCTGATATAGCAAAAGATTTAGGGGATACTATAGTGATTGATGATATCAAGATATCTATGACCGCTTTTGATAATGATATGGATAAAGTTGAAAAAGCATTTGTAAACTCGGAAGAAATAGAGAAGGCATGCACTGATGATACATCTTTGCAACAAGATAAAGTTCCCTCTATAGATTCAACATACTTGAATAAAGAGGAAAAAAATGAGACACTAGTCATGGAGATACTAGTTAAAATTGAATGCATGGATACTAGTCAGAATACCATATTCACACCATCCATTCAACCATCTACCTCATTGTTGTCAAGTTTAACTCTTGACTCAGCAAGTCTGGATGCTTGGGGAGAAGAAGACCTGATCAAGATCAGTGTCCTAGCCATGGAAAAGGCCAAAGAGAATCAGGTTATGAGGAATCCTCTCTTCTTGGAATCAGTAAACATTCTAAATGACCTAGTACCTGTGGACAAGAAAGTAGAAAAAATTTAGTCAGTTGATGATGTTGACAGTATACTAACAAGCTTCAAAGCACATTTTACAAGCTTAGTAGACTCAACTGCTAGAATTGTAGAAGATGAGTAAAAAAAGGAAAGGTTGAATGAACTAGTAAAGAACTTTTCCTTAGATTTAAATTCATTGAAGATTGGTCAGTCTATGCTAAAAGAGTTGGCAGCTAAAGGAAGAAATGTAATAGCCAACTGCATGGACAAGGTGAGATTCACCTCTAAACATGTCAAGAAGATAGAGGAGGTAGATATCTTGGTTGACAGTGTTAGGAAATAAGTCAAGACATCCATGCAAGACATAAACATATACAACAGTATCTATCAAGGTTATCTTGACAAGATTGAAAAGGCAAAATTTGAGATTAATAAGATAAGAATCAGACAGACCCAACTGAGAAATCCACTAGCGCCCTCCTTAGCAGTTCTGGATGAGAACATAAAATAGATTGATGCCACTATTGTCACATATGATCAATTTCCCTGCATGAACCTAATAAAAATGGAGAATCTCACTTATTCTCTATGCGCCCATCTCCAGACAGTTGATGCAATGAAGGCATTCTAGAAGCAAGAGATAAAGAATCTTCAGGTTGTATATCTAGATGTATATATGGAGTAAGTATCTAGAGACTTAAAATTTTGACACCTTTGTCATTAATGTCAAAGGGGGAGTAATATAAAAGGAATATGTGTATATATGGGGAGTATTATATATTATAAAGTATAATGATATACAGTTTTTGTGTTAGTCAAATTTGAGTAACTTGGCCACATTCCTTTGTTGCCATTAATGACAAAGGGGGAGATTGTTGGCAATTTTACTCCCAGAGAATATATGGCTTATTTTTTGTTGTCATTATGGTAACAAATTCATATGAATTTTTGACAGTAAACTATGAAGTGAAAATTGACTAAGTGCAGAAGAGAGAACATAACAGTGACTTGCAGTCGATCAGGGCATCAGCGCACGTGCGTACGATCACCTCAGGATATGCATGTTTAGACTTAAGCTCTATGGTATGTTATTATGCTTACCCTATACACACATGGTATGGAATGGAAGTACAAACAAGTTACAGAAAGAACAAGTATACCAACAGTCCAGAATACAGAGTATGAAGCCGACTTCATTGTTTTGATTAGCGTGTAATCTTTTTTTTATGTAAAGGCTAAGAAACTATTGTAATAAGTTTGTACTCATGTATTAAAAATTTTTGTAAACATGCTTAAGCTAATTTGTTTGGAATCATTGTGAATATTGTTTTTGGGCCGACTAAGGTCTTGTTTATAGTCGCGTCTATTCAGGCATAAAGATATATATATGCAATGTAAAGATATATTGCAAGTGTCGTCAAAATAGTCGGAGAAGATGTATAGTAGAGAAATATGAAGATATCAATATGAGATAGAGTCCTTAAAGAAGTTAAGAGCATAAGCATGTTATTGGAACTATTCAGACATCTATGTCACATACAAAAGCTCATTTTTGGATATAGTGTATATCTATTCTCAGGAGGTTGTAGCCTTCTTTCTCTTTAAGTAGTGAGCTCTTGGACAGTGAGTCCTCACCCCTAATAGGTTTATTTGTAAAATAATCCTAATAGGGTCAGACCCTTAACCAGGTCATTGTACTCATATTGTAAAGATTGATTTTAACAGGGCAAAGGAACTTTAACAGGTTCATTATACTAGTACAATATTTGTGGGTACTAATTCCCACTGGGGTTTTCCTCTAATCAAGGTTTCCCCATAATCATATCAAGTGTTATGTGTTCTTGTATTAAGCTTCATTATATGTATATTTGATTTATGTTTAAGTTGTTGAATTTGAATAATTAGCTAAACAGTGATTCACCCCCCCCCCCTCTCAGTATTTCCAACATGAACACCATTGGTCTACACTACACTGACCAAAATGGCACAACACTACCCTACGCCAAGGTTACCAATACTGCCAAGTACAAAGAATCCCAACAAACACTATTGAGTGTTACCCGATGAAAAAAAGGACAAGGGAACTCGATGAGTAACCAAAAATGCAACCCGATGAAACAATCAAAGAGTGGAACTCGATAGATGAAGGGAACCCAAAAATTAGTTCAATGAAGGAACATAGACAAACTTTCAGTTTACACCAATGATCAAGAACTGATAGTCAGTTACATCCCGCAAAAATTGGATTTGACTTTCCATGTCAGATAAATCACTGAAGTTTTATATTTAGCTTCTTGATTTGTTTTAAATCCATTATGTGCAGAGAAAGCAATGTAATTATTATTGTTTTAATCAGTTTAACTATTTTAAAACATGTAAACTAAAGGATCAAGGTCAAGTTGTATACCTTGGATCAAGAGTTAACATTGAAATGTGTTATTCTAGAATAGGTCAAATACTTGTATAAATAGATGCTCAATCAATTGTGAACATGTTGTTCAATGATGATTGTATCCACTAAGAGAATCCAAGGATCAGATAAGAGAATTCATGTAGAAGGATAAAAAAGGAACAATTATGTTTCAAGAACAAGAACACGGGCTACCAACGAGTAGGAAAAGGTATTAATCAATCACTATAGGTGATATTCATATTCTATGAGCTTTAATGGATCCATGATCAGAAATTATAGATTGCATATAGTCAGGTAAAACATATTGTACTCATTCTAACAAGTGTAGTACACTTAAGAAACCCTTTCAAGGAAGGTGGAATTAATAGTCCTATTGTAAATCTCTTAACCGAGTGCACACTTCATTAGTGTTGTTAAAATATCTTAATAGAGTAGATCTTAATAGGTCTCTACTTTAATACTCCTAATAGGGTAGATCATCAGAAGTGATCAATTGTAAGCCTTTACTAGCTCCCTTCCATTCTATAGATAGTGAAGTTTTTTGGGTGCCATCCCCACTACAGTTTTTACTTCCTGACAGGATTTTTCTGCAATATCACATCTTGTGTTATGTTTCTATTACTTTCATGAATTTTTATATGAATGTTGCATATAATTAAGGATATGAATTAATACTACATACATAAGAAATAATATCAGATATGGTCGGTAATATTGTAAAGAATGATTACTAATGATGAAAGGTGAAAAGTGTTAAAAGTTTTAGAGGTACTAATTCACCCCTCCCCTCTCAGTACTACTTCCCATTAATCTCAACAATTGGTATCAAAGCTAAGTCTCTTCTTGGAAAGCTTAAAGGCATAAGAGAAAAGATCATACAATGGAGAAGTACAAACTTGATAAAAATATTGAGAATAAAAGATTGAAATTTAGATGTTCTATGAACAGTATAAAGAAGCAAGAATCAAGATGAGAGAGTTTTTGGATGAGAGAAAAGGTATGGAGAATAAAAGAAATGAAAAATATTATCAAGAAGAAGAGATTCCAGATTTCTTTGAGTCTTCAGGATCAAACACAAGTAATGCATCAGATACATCAGAAGAGATCACAAATCTAAAGGAGCTCAATCAACATCTAGCAAAGAAAATAAAGATGTTGCAAATCGGTCAAGAGACCCAGATGGTAAGAATGATTGATGTGATGAGTTCTGCTAGACAAGCTAAAATAGAAAGAACACTAGCTATTGATGATAGGAGGAAGATTATAGAGAAGCTACAAGAAAATGAGTTATAAATTCAAAGACATGTTGAGCATCACTATGAGATTACAAATTAGATTATTCGTATGAGTCAAGAAGCAAACAGAATGAATATAGAACTCATTGAAAGATTATATGCTATCGGTGAACTAAGAGAAGAGAATGAAAAACTAAAGCATGAGGTTAGAGTTCAGCAACAACATAATGAAATTATTAGAAAGGCTAAAGAAAATAATAAAAGAATGGATGATTTTCTTGAAGGACAAGGAAGAGTCAATAAATAAAATGGTCTAGGCTTTATCGAAAATGGAGAATCATCAAATCAAGCCAATCCAAAGAATGTCTATGAAAATACAAGACCAAGAAATCTTACATGCAAACATTGTTGAAAGCAAGGCCACACATCAAATGTATGCAGAGGAAAAATGAAAGGTATTCCTAAATCTACATCTTCATTCATAGGATTCTATTATAAATGTAACATGAAAGGACATAAAGCATATGAATGTAAGTCTAAAATGGATCAACCAAAGAAGGAAACCTACATGGACAAATATTGTCCTACATGCAAAATGAATGGGCACACAAGTCTTGAATGTTGGAAAAAGAAAAGGTAAGCATGGAATTCTAAAGGTCAAGGAAATCCCTATCAACCAAAGAGAATTGGTAATCAGTATGTATGGGACTATAGTACATGGAAAAATTGTATAACATGTGGTAGATATGGTCACATTGCTCCAAAATATATGAAAGCATGGACCAAAAGGTCTAGAGGATGGACAAACCCCAGAATGGTATGCTTACACTGTCATAAAGTTGGTCATCTCAAGAAAGACTGCAGAGACCGAATGACAGAGATAAGCATATATCCCAATGGAAACAACATTGAAGATACCCAGAGGGCTAGAGACAAAATGTGGAGAAAATATTCAAGCAATGATGAAGCTAGACCTAACAATGAAAATGGTGACACCCCATCCAATGGATCTGGTGACATCACCACCCCCACTTAAGTTGAACAAGTAAATATGGAACTACACTACACCAAGTCATATTTTGCATCAGTTCCATTATACAATTGATAGATAGTCAGAATTTGCATAAATAAAGATGCATATTATGTTACTTGTTATAGTTATGAGAAAAAAACCTCATCAGTAAATACATACCAAAAATCATTGGTGAATATAAAGGATGAGTTGTTTACACTTACCAAGAATTTTTGGTCAACACATAAAGTGGGTAAGTTGCTAATGTAACCTGACACCCATCGGTAAGGAAGCAAAGTTATAAAGTTGTCGTGACACAACACCAAAATCCATCAGTGAAAGAAACAATCTTAACAGCCATCCTAACCATCCTATCAACACCGAGAGTGTTATTTGAAGAGTCTTCCTGATGAACTCTGTCTTCATGACCCGACTAGTTATTGAGAAATTATGATAGACTTTGGGAATAGTCTATAAATACTCAACTGGAGTGCTTCATTTCTCACACGTGATTTAAGAAGAAAGAGGAGAGAGAAAATAAATAAAAAAGAAATCATTTAGCAGAGTGACATTGACTCAATCTAGTGCACTCCAAACAAATCATTCACAAGTTTCACGGATCGAAGTAAGTACTGGAAATACCAAATAACTCTGTTATCATTTATGAAAAAGCCCTAAATTTGAAATACGATGGAAACCACTTCAAGAATCATAAATATTAAGAATGATAAGAAGAATGTGGTTAAGTTAATAAAGAAAAACACCTATGTTGGGCCCAAGTATAAGATATGCCCGGAGATCACATCACAACCTGACGACTCTAGTGCATTTTCAAAAATTCCACCTAGGGTTTTGCTAATAGATGATGTAAGGTCCTACATTCACTACAAGATCACTGAAATAGGTGATCTCGATATAAACCAAGCTTATAATAAGTCGTGTGATGTAGAAGAAAACCTGAAAGAAGAATAAAGCATCTGCAAGTTAAAGGGATAACTAATGCCCTATATTTCTTGAGGGTTTTCAAAACTAACTAGATTAGGCTAGTTTTGAGCAGAATGCACGACCAGAAATTATGGTTGGATGAACCTAAGAAGATCACTAAGGATGCGTTACATGTTGTAACTGGTTATCCCATAACCAACAAGCCTAAGGCACACAAGCATCCCTCCCAACCAGAAGTTGAAAAAACTCACCAAAGCTATGTGGGATAACAAAGGTCTCAAGGTGAACACCATCACCAATGAGGAACTGAAGTTCAGTGCATGTTTAATTGGTTACAAGATCTTCCAAGAAAGAAGGCTTAACAACATTGCATCGAAAACAGTAAGCACAACTTACAAGATAGTGACAAAGGGAATACAAATGGATCTATGTGAGATCTTGTTGAAATAACTTGATGAGAACATGACAAAAATCAGGTATGCAAAGACTAACACATGTAAGTTTAGTTTACTCATCATGTGTATATTCTTTTACTTTCAAGAATACTTTCCTTCAGTAGGCAAAGTAAAGTGGGATACTACCAAACCAGTCACACTGCAAATTAGTGAACTTATCAAGTCACTAGGTGACAATTTTGATTCAGTGATGACTGTATACTTCCTTGACTTCAAGGAAAAGATGATGGAAAGAGTAAGAATCCCTTAATAATTGATTGATAAACATAGGGATGAGATATGTTTTATGGTAGATAAATATTTTACTCACATAAAACTGGTTGTACCAAGAATAGCCTGGTTAGCACCTCTTGACTATGAAATTAACATAGATCAAGATACAAATGCAATTGATGCATTGATAAATGATCCACCTAAAAGAAAATAACCAATATTTGGCACATGTGAAGAGGAAAATTCCAAGATAAAAAAAGGCCTAGTCATCAAGAAGACTGTCAACAAGAAGAAAAAAATGGTAAAGAATATTGAAAAGATTCTATCGGCTAATGAGGAGGAAAAAGAACAAACAGAGGAAACTGAGGAACAAGGTACCATCGGTGAAGGACAAGATGAGTAACAATCAGATTCTGAGGCCACTGAATTTGATACACCTCCACCTCCTACAAAGAAACAAAGGACAAGGAGCCAAACTACAAAGACCAATACCACACCCCTCAAGAAAGGTCAAGTGAGGACCTACAAGAGGAAGCAACAAATAGAGAAACAAATTGTGAAACAAACACCCACAAAAAGGATGAAAAGAATGGTCAGGACCAAAGCTGACATTGAAGATTCCAAAGAGGATGAACCTAATGTAAGTAAGAAAATTTTTCTCACTAGAACAATTGATGAAATTTCTGAGTCAATTGCTACTATAGGTGCAATGACTGATAGGAAAATTGGACAATGGGATAAACTTGAGATAGAGGGCCAAAACAAGATACAAGATGCAATAATCAGGGCAATGGTAAAGTTTAAATATGTACCAGTAGAATTTATAGGCCAAATACCCAAAGAGCTGGGTAACAGAATTTCACAACAATGGTCATATGCTCTACACACCGAAAAGGAAGCAAGGGAGAGGGTACTTGTCACACTTATGCCTCCCAAATCAAAGATGGAAGTAATCAAAGAAATAATGAAAAAGCACTCAAGAAAATTTGTAGCAAAGATAAGAGCTTAAAAAGTGCTTGAAGATAAATTTATAGAGCTGGACAGCATGACCGAGGCCAAATGGAGACAAATCCTAGATCTACCTATAGAGTTAACAAGCTGTGAGAATCAATTACTTCTCACCGAAACACCTCCTATAGAGGAGGATAAAGATAAGGCAAGTCCTAAGAACATTGTTGTGGACAATGTAGATAATAATGAGCCCATTGAATTAGACCAAGTCATGGACAATCTTGACATTCAAGACATCACTCATTATGACTTTGATAAGGATCCATAGAAAGAAGATGATGTCATTTTTATATCTCTTAAGGATCAAACCAAGCAACAAGAATTGGAGACCAAAATAAATAATGACATGGATGTTGCTGGTGAAATATGGCCAAACACTTCAATTATTGACATCACAAGTCTGGACCCTATTGATCAACTATAAAAAGATGAAGATTTCATTGCTCAACAGGATCAAATCGATGAGTAGGACACAAATCAAGATGCAACATAGGTGAGCACTCAGGATAATATGTCAGTGTTGATAAAGGCAATAAATCTGCTAGAAGGAAATGAAGAGTCAAATTTAGCAGATTCAAGCATACCCAAGGACAAGGGTGATGTGGAAACAAAAGACACCATAGATGACATAAAATATACAACTACAGAACAAGATGCAATCAATGATCAGAAAGACAAGTCTATTGATCAGAGTAAATAAGAAACACAAAAAGTAGAAGAGGACAAGCAGAAAGAAAAGAGTGAAGAAGCAAAAATAGATGAGCAGGAGAACAAAACATAAGAGAAATCTATAGAAACACCCAAGGTTGATGGAGAGACATCTTCAGCAAATTGACAGGTGCACTACAAGTAGAAAACACAAGAAGCATCATCAAAAAATCCTTCACTGAGCACCTCAGAGAAGACACATGAACTAGCAATGGCAGTTCATACATCTGCATCTGCACAAATCTCAAGGAAGAAGAAAAGCAAGAATAAGAATCCAGTGACTCTAGATGAAATTATTGAGATTCCAGTTTGTGATCCTAGGACATTAGATCCAAATGAATTGACAAAGTATGTAAGACTTTGTGAAAGGAAATCCATGTAGGACAAGTTGAGAAAAGCCACCAAGGAAGCTAAGGTACTTGAAGTTGCACGAGAAATACTTCAACAAATTGTACCTAACATAGACATTGATCAAACAACCCCAATGCTTGATCAATTAGTGGTTCTCATATATGAAATCACATCTCAGAAGATAGATGTTGAGAAGGCCATGGAAGAAAGACTTGAATATAAATATGAGTTCAAGTTAGCTGAGAAGATAAGCCAAGAAGTGGCATTGAAAAAGGTAAAGCTTTTTGAATTGGTTAGCACAGTAGAACCAATAATTTTAGAAGCTATAACCTTGATACAAAAATTATACACATTAGATCAAATCACCAAGGAGTATACTGAAAAGATAACATAGATAGATGATGATCTTCAAACAAGTGCACAAATTCTCATGAACAATGAAGAGGCAATTAAATTGCACAATGAGACTCTCAAGCAAGATCAAAATCTGAGACAAGACATATAGATTGCAGAAACAAAGTTTAGAGATGAGGTAAATGAGCTTCAAGATCAACTCTTACCAGCACTCTCATTACTATAGAAACATATGAAAGAGGAAAGAGCACTTATTGCCACCCCAGAAATGTCTTTCCTAGACAACATTTATGATATGCATGCCCGAATTGAGCTAGAGCACATGGAACTAGAACTCCTCAAAGAAAAATGGGAGAAATTTCTTGAAGATATCAAGAACACCCACTCCCACATTCTTGACACATTGTAAGTTACACATTTTTGTCACATTTTTGACAACTTATAAGTTCTATATTTTTTTCATAAGTATCAAAAAAAGGGGGAAATGATATGTACAATCAATCAGTAAAAAAGGGAAATGAAACGAAGAAATGATTTACATACAGTTAGTCATTTGAAAGAGCAAAGAACAGGGAATGTATAGTATAAAGGAAAGTATACATGTACATAAACTTATACTATACCGATGCATACAGTTAGGGGGAGTCATATAATGACAAGGATATATACATGGTGTACATACTAAACACTTTAGTATTATACACATATCATTTTTTGATACTAATCTCAAAGGGGGAGATTGAAGACATTATATTTTCCATTAGTATATACAAGGAAAAAAATGATGAACACCATTGGTCTACACTACACCGAAAGAAAGGGCACAACACTACCTGACACCAAGGTTACCAATACTTCCAAGTACAAAGCATCCTGACAAACACTATTGAGTGTTACCCGATGACAAAAAGGAAAAGGGAACCCAACAAGTAACCAACAGTGCAACCCAATGAAACAATCAAAGAGTGGAACCTGATAGATGAAGGGAACCTGACAATAAGTTCAATGAAGGAGCACCGATAGACTTTTAGTTCACACCGATGATCAAGAACTGATAGTCAGTTACATCCCGCAAAAAGTGGATCTGACTTTCCACGTCAGATAAATCACTGAAGTTTTATATTTAGCTTCTTGATTTGTTTTAAATCCATTATGTGTGGAGAAAGCAATGTAATTATTATTATTTTAATTAGTTTAACTATTTTAAAATATGAAAACTAAATGATCAAGGTCAAGTTGTATACCTTGGACCAGATAAGATAATTCATGCAGAAGGATAGAAAAGGATCAATTCAATTTCAAGAATAAGAACACAGGCTACTGACGTGTAGGAAAAGGTATTAATCAATCACTATGGGTGATATTCATATTCTGTGAGCTTTAATGGATCTATGATCAAAAATTATAGATTGCATATAGTCAGGTCAAACATATTGTACTCATTCTAACAAGTGTAGTACACTTAACAAATCCTTTCAAGGAAGGTGGACTTAACAGTCCTATTGTAAATCTATTAAATGAGTGCACAATTCAATAGTGTTGTTAAAACCTCTTAACATAGTAGATCTTAATAGATCTCTACTTTAATACTCCTAACAGGGTAGATCATCAAAAGTGATCAATTGTAAGCCTTTACTAGCTCCCTTCCATTCTGAAAATAGTGAAGTTTTGTGGGTGCCATCCCTACCGCAGTTTTTACTTCCTAACATGAGTTTTTTGCTATATCATATCTTGTGTTATGTGTTTATTACTTTTGTGAATGTTTATATGAATGCTGCATATAATTAAGGTTATGAATTAATAATACATACATAAGAAAGAACATCAGATATGGTCAGTAATACAGTAAAGATTGATTACTAATGATGAAAGGTGAAAAGTGTTAAAAGTTATAGAGGTACTGATTCACCCCTCCCCTCTCAGTACTACTTCCCATTAATCCCAACACTATGCAAGAGATTAATACCTTGATCACTATCACAAAGTAATTTCTTAAGAGCCTCTATAGCTTGGATGGAATCTTGATTATGGTTTTCTTGAATAAGCCAATTTCCCATTTTATCAAGTTTGGTTGAAAGTTTTTGCACTTGTTCAGGAGGAACTCTTAAAGCATCATCCTCATCATGAAATGAGTGAGAAAATTTATTCTCCATAGAAGTATTAGAATCATGAGTGATCAAATTGTCATCAAGGATTCTAAGGAAAGGAAAGGAAGACTCAGGATCAAAGGAACTCATAATTATACGACTTCTTTTAACCGGGATACTATAAGTAGGACTAGAAGTGGTAAAGCTCATACACTAATGCAATGAAAATGAACTAATTTAGGAAACACAAGATTTTGATTTTTTAATTTTTGAAATGAAAATGAAAGAACATAAAAGAAAGATAATCTAATATGCATGAAAGATCTAACATAAAAGATGTAAATCTAACACCAAAAAGAAAGAGTTGTCTATCGTGGGTTCACCAAAATGTAACATATAGAATAGGTGTTACTAAAATGTAAGATAAGAAATATTACTTAACATACATTATGGGGGTAAATAAGATGCTTTCCTTTTATCCTTAGATACACAAATAAAGGATCCAAATTTATTAACCCCAAAGGAATTATCAATGCATAAATGAATCAATCATTTGGAAATAAGAGCAAAGAGGAAGATCTTAAATACCCATTTATTTATTTGAATATATGATAGATTTAGAAAGATTAATAAATTTAATTGAAATGGATGGGAGAAAAGAACTAACCTTGAAATGTTTCAGATCTAAAGAATGTTATTTGTGGGGGTCTGTACTCAGTTTCTAGAAAATCTGAGACCAAATTTGGAATAGAAATGCATAGACGAACAAAACCGAGAAATATTTTTCTGTTCTGACATAGTTCCAATTTTGAACCTCAAGTCAATGTCACCATTAACCTAGAATTTATAATTTTAACCTAGGGAAGAATCAACCTAAAAATTCTTTGACAGGAAATCTATTTTTGAATCCCAAAAGTTTTCTGAAAAGGGTATCCAAATCTACACTCTGATCTGCTATTCTGAACATGTACCTATAAGAAAAATGGATTGTTTGTTGGGGGGAGGGGTTTGCCTTGGTCAAACCCTAGTTTTGGAATTAACCTCTAAGTATAATTGAAATTGCATAAGTAAAACAAATTAAATGAATAAATTCACCTTTCTTGTAGAAGCCCTTGTGGTGGATTCGAATCTATGAATCCACAAGTATGTATGCACCAAAAAGGATGTAGAATGTAGGATGTTTCTAATAAATTTCTTGTAGATCTTCAACACCAATCTTGAATGGGTCTTTGAATAGAAAGAGTCTTGGAGGAATGTGGATTGAGAAATCTTCAACAAGAGAGCTCCATGGAGCTTGAATCCTTCAATGGCCACCAATGGATCTTCTTGATGAAATGAGTGCTTGAGAAGTGCTTGAATGCTTGAGAATGGATGAATGCTTCCATGGCTACTTGGCTTGCTTCAAATATTACTTCTTCACCTTTGGATATCACTCTTCAATTCTTGAGTTCTTGCAATTATGCTTGATGATGATTATGGTTGCTAGTGGTTAGATAAAATGAGATGAGAAAGCTTCCTTTTATATGAAAATAGGGCACAATATTATAGAGAGGCCTACATAGGAGAATTAAATTCCAATTAGACCTATACCCCTAGAAGAGGACCTATATTAAATATAATTTAAGATTTGATGTTCCGAAGACCGAAACAGTCGACCCAAAAGCGGGAATTAACTCTTTCCAGAGCTCAACATTCGAAAACCCTGGAATTCCAAAATTTGAACCCTGAGCTAGAAAAAGGTCCAAAAAGGTTGACCTTGACCCTGAGGTCAAAGTCCCAGTTTTTCAATCTGGAATGTCATAAATAAGCTAGAAAAAGTGGAAATGGGGCAAAACATGGGGAAAAGGCCAGATCCAAGTCAGGGACACATTCAAGGTGCTTGACATGACCCCAAACCACTTACTTGGAAGGCTAAACCAGTTTACCATGGAATTTATTCCATTTTCTGACTATACAATATCTAGCCAAGCTTGGTCGAGGTGTGTTGATGATAACCTAGATCGAGTGAAGTATCCCTAAGTATCCAGCATGGTCAAGTAAGCTCTTAAGTGAGTCACACAAGTAAAAACCAATTGGATAGACTCCATGGACCCTACTACAACCTATTGATTAGAGACCTACCCATTTCACCTCTGAACAAATTTCTTATTATAGTGCAAGGGGTTGGATAATTTCCCCCCAAGATTCCCAACATATGTGTTCCAGGATATTGTGTTGATGAAAGAGATCTTCATTAGCAAAAAAACAATATCTGGCAAAGGCAAAAACATGGGCACCTACATCGTGGATATTTTTGTCCTAGTAGCATGACTATTATTGTGTGAGCTGACGAACATCCAAAGCATTGGGCCAATAATATTGTATCTTGAATCCAATTGACCTAGATTAATCTAACTATCTCTATTTTGACCATGTGAAAGCATTGCAAATTGTAAAATTTGTAGAACATACACTTTTTATTCTTAGATCTTCAAAACATTGTGTCTATTGTACATGCTTGTGTGATCAGTTCTCAAAATGCAAAACCTATATCTCACACTGTCAAAACAAGTCAAATGTGTTTGAATTCTAGGGTGTCAACCAATATCTATTCCAGAATCAAATCACTGTTCCAAAGAAATCATTTTATCCGATAGATTACCAAACTTCTATCATTTTTCAAGACTATCGCACTTTTCTGCAATTGATGGAATTCTACCGCAATTGATGGATGTTTAAAGAAATTGAGCCTTTTATTGATGAAATTGATCCTTTTATTGTTGTAATCATTGGAATTTTACCACAATCTACCCTGCATTTTGTTGTAAATGGTGGAATTTTTCCGCAATCGACCTATCAACCTGTGCATTTATTCTATCAGCAAATTTGGATTCTTCTGTTAGTACTCTACATTTTTATCAGTCTAAAATCCTTTGAAAAGATTCCCCATTTCATGTGAAAGGTCAGTGTACACATCCTAAGAAATAATGAATAATCTATGTGAATGTCAAAATATCCAGGATCAGCCCTCTTTGACAATACGACTATTGTTTACCATTAATAGTTCAAAAGTTTAGATTAGACTATCTTGATCCCATTATCTCAGCTTCATCAATATTTATCAGCAACTTTGTCTCATCTAAGGCAAGAGTTAGAATCAATATGTTACATCACCAATCTATGAGATCAAGAGAAGTCAAAATTTGTTCCTAGAATTACCCTTGTCAAAAATAGGTACATGGACTCTCCTCGAAAGGTTATCCCTTTTTTTCTTTATATAAGTCATTTTAGTTGAAAACCTAGATAACACCATGTCTTTCACACCCTATGGAGAACCTTATATTAGGTTTAACACTAGAACCCAACCCAATGAATCCTATAAATTAACCAATTTACCTTATGGGAAAAAGAGTGAGAGAACTACCCATTTAGAAACATTCATCCTTCTCTATACATTGAGAATGCACCTACTATTCCTCAAGGTTATCATAGACCAACTATATTTCAAGATGTCATTGAGGAAGAGCTTGAAGACATAGAGAAAGAAGCCTATTCTGCGTAAGTATTTGATGTTGTTGTGGAAAGAAAATGTGAAATATTTCTAGCCATGTTGATAAAAAGGGGAGTCAAGCTCCCTGTTGAATTCAATGTGTCAATAATATGGCCTCAAAACCCACTAGAAATACAAAGAACATCTCAAAACTCTCAAATGGATTCTATGATATCTCAAGTTTTGTCTCTTCCATCATCGACAACTATGAAATCAGCGTGGACTATGTCAACCCAAACTAGCTCTGCCAATCAAGCTAGTACATCATCCACCCAAAACATGATGGGATCCCAAGTGAGTACACCCCTATTTACCAGTTTATCTCAAGCATTGACCTCATGGCCTTTTACATCAAGCACTCAAGTTGTTTCATCAATTCCCCAAATGATAAATAACCCATTTGCAACTACTCAAACACTATATTCTATCCCTACTAGCTTTGGACATAATACTTCGCTCCCACATGGATCAATCTCTGTGGGTCTGACATTCAGTCAACATCCACCAAAGGTTACACCTTTATTCCAATAGGGATCCCAACAAAAACAACAACCTTGGATCAATTAGATTCCCCAATATTATAATCACACACTAGGAAATCAATACCAAGTCCCAAGGAGATCATATGTCCCAAGACAAGGGACACAAAGAGGAAGCCTTATACCTACCACAACACAGATTCACTATTGGGAATGTTCCTTAATCTCTAACGGACATGCTGATACAACAAGTGCAAAGTCTACAAACGCAAATGATGGACATTAAAAATTAGGGGCAAACCAAGTCTTAAACAACATAGGACTTGTATCCATACCCATTCAATCACCCATTGCACATGTCCCTATTTCCCACTCATTTCTTGCTGCCCAAATTTGACAAATACAGAGGCAATACCAATCTTGTAGAGTATATCAGAGAATTATTTGCTAGCTACATTGAGGTTGCACATAATGAAACTTACCTAATGTGACTGTTTCCATAGAGTCTGACCAGACTAGCAATGGAATGGTTCTCACACCTACCTTGTGGCATTCAATCTTGGGGAGAATTATCCAAAATGTTTATTTCTCACTTCCATAATAACATCAAATGCAAGGTCAGTATCAAGGACCTCTGTAACATTAAGAAAAAATATTGTGAATACTTTGTTAAATTCTTACAAAGATGGAGGAACACTACAAATAGAATAACATATGATGTGCCCGAATAAGACCTAATAGTCATGTTTGTTAATAATATGATCCCAGATATGTCATTCACAACAAAGTTGCATCTCACTCCAAATTTCAAACAACTCATTGATCAAGGAGTTTGATGTGAGAAAAAATTGGTCAAGAGAGGAATCCTTGTAGATCCTACTCGAATGAACACCAAAAAAAATGCAATGGATAAGGCCAAATGGTGGAATAAGAACAATAATGTCACCAAAGATGGTGTCATTGATGTCAAAATAGTCAACTATTCTCAACCCAAGGTTTCACTACAAGAAGCTTACTAACAAATCAAAAAACCATGGTGCCCACTCAGCAGGAAAATACTCAAATTCAAATACCAATATTCAAGTAGCAGCTGTGTCCAACAACCAACCCAACGCACAATGCCCACAAAGGTTTTCATTTCCTAAATGCAACTACACACCATTAGGAGAGTCGATAGAGTTAGCATTGAAAAAGTTGATTCAAACCAATAATATCACTCTACCTAAAATCAGAGAGTACAAATATGGTGCTTTGAAACCCAAGTGGTGGAATGATAATGGATTTTGTGAGTATCATTAGGTAAATGGGCACAAGACATCCAACTGCTACCGATTGAAAAATGTCATACAAGATCTAATCGACCAAGGGATTATCGATGTCACAAATACCCAACCCAAGGGTACAACTGATCACACTATCTTCAATGACACATGTCATAATTATAATAAAGGGAAAGCCTCAGCATCTGGTAGATATTCTAAGCAATTGAACTATACCTATGCCAACTCTAATAGCACCATAGATTGCATTAGCTAAGTTGCTATGATTATTATCAGAGATCCCAATGTCAAATGCATTGTCACAACATGACATTCTAAGGTTGTTTTGCAAGGAATTCCTTCCACCTCAGCTCCACTTGCCAATCCCACTACAACTTCCAATCCACAAACTAGCATAGTGGATCAGCTAAAGTGCACACCTACCCAGATCTCCATGTTTGACCTATTGCACATATCCCCATAGCATAAGAAAGATCTAGATCAAGCCCTTCAAAATGCAACAGTCCCAAGAGACATAAATCCAAAGAATTTCCAAACCATGATCAACTACATCACTACCAACAAGAACACTACCTTTATAGACCATGATGTGCCACCACACAAACCTCTACATAATGATCCTTTGCATCTTCTTATCCAAGTGCATAAACACACAATCTAAAGAGTCATCATTGATGGTGGGGTTGGGTTAAACATATGTATTCTGAAAGAGATAAAAACCTTGGGATATTCATAATCTATCATTGATGTCACTGGGAGGATAAATATCTGGTTATATGACGAGGAGGAAAGATCATAAAAAGGTATCCTCATTCTATCGGTCAAGATAGGGACACTCATAAAGAACATTCCCTTTCAAATCCTAGACCTTGATTTGGGATATAACATGTTACCTGGGAGGTCGTCCCTTCAACTTACCACTAGTGTAGAAAATTCCCATACCAAGGGGCAGAGATAATTACTGAAAGAGATCCCAACCCATTCCAATATTGCAACACCATAAGAAACAATATAGATAATTAGGTGCCTTCGAATCAAGAGGTAAGCATTCCTTCCACCTCTGATTCTATTCCTAAATACGTACAAAGAAAGGTGGGTAAGATGTCAATCAAAGATAAAGGGTGTGATGAGTATAGCTATGAGGAAGCTTTTACCATCACTAAAATGCCCCAAAATCCTAGATCATATGGCATGCCCTGACTGGTGGAAACCCATGAAACTCCTGAACCAACACTATTCAAATATCCACCAACCACATTTTTCAAATGGGGATACATAGCTGAAGAAAACCCCTTTGATCTGAACATCAACACTTGGTTGTATAAAGAATCTCAAGAGACACCTCAAGCACCGATACCTTTGTCACAATATGGGGTTGGTTTTACTATGCTGCAAAAATTTGGATATGATGGTAGGACAGGTCTAAGGGAAAGACAACAAGGTTTAATGGAACTATCTTTACCACCAACCCAAAGAAACAAAAGAGTGCTAGGTTATGGACAAAAAAAAACTAGTACGACCATTCAAGATATACCCGTAGATCAGGAAAAAATTGCAGAATTAAACTAGGTGCAAAATCTAGAACATCCCCTAATCAACAATATACTCTAGTGATTATTTCCTTTGGAAGTGGAACCCTCTAATTCCTAATTGAACCTTAATCAGACTATCCATGATGATGTGGAAAGTGAGACATCTAACAAGCATTCTAGCATGACTGATTCCCATAAGTACAAGTGGTTATGCCTCCATAATTTTGAGTCCCCCATCATTGACTATTTCCCTTGGTCCATTAGTACCATACACCTTGAAAAAAGGTTTGACCAAATGACCATAGAATACCAACCGTGTATTGATAAAAATATCGATTTAAATTCCTTAGGTGGTGTGTCTAAATCCCATTTTGAGTTTGTTGGAACTATCTCTAAGGATCCTTTTACCCAAACGGAGTCATCCCCACATGCAGACCTTTGTCTAGTCTACCCTGAACTAATAGAATGGGACCAACAAGGACAACCTAACATAGATCTTTTTGAGAATGATGAAGCCATCGTAGACTTCATGGGACTTAGAGAAGGCATACCCTTAGGAGACCACAAAGCAGGCTTCTCCTTGAACCTTGATAGATTGGCATACTTTGGGGAGGAGGTTCTCTTTCCAGTCGCATGAGAAAAATCAAAACAAAAAAAGAACAGGCAGTAAGTAAAAATAGCAAGGCACTTTCTAACCATAAAAATAAAAAATAAAGGACATATCTTTTGGTGAAAAGCTCTCTGAGGCATTAGAGGATGGAAAGATGGAACTCCTCCCCTTAACTAGAAAAAAAGTCAGTGTTACTAGTAGAAGAAATAGAGGAAGTCATTGTAGGGGATGAAAAGCACCCTAAACATATCTATTTGGATAAATCTCTTACACTTGAGGAAAGAGAATGGATCATTAGTTTCTTCAAGGAAAGACAAATCAACTTTGCATGGTCTTACATAGACATGCTAGGTTTGGATCCACAGCTAGTGCTACATCATTTGTGATTGTTTCCAAAGGCAAAACTAGTTAAATAAAGATCAAGAAAGATACATCTACACATTGCTTTACTTGTCAAAGCAAAATTGAAGAAACTCCTAAATGCAGGATTCATAAGACCAATTCCATATGCGGATTGGATATCTAATCTAGTGCCAATAACCAAACACAATGGTCAAATCCGTATATGTATAGATTTCAGAGATTTGAACAAGGCCTGTCCTAAGAATTATTTTTCTCTACCAAACATTGACATGATAGTTGACCTGACAGCAGGGCACCAACTGTTGTGACTCATCGAGATTTTCTATGGAGATAACCAAATCAAGATTGCGCTAGAGGACCAACACAAGACAAAATTCACATGTGCCTAGGGAACTTACTGTTGGAACATGATGTTATTTGGCTTCAAAAATGCAGGTGCAACTTATCAAAGGGAAATGAACATGATCTTTCATGATCTAATTCATAAAACAATGGAAGTATGTCGATGACATACTAGCCAAATCAATGCTCATGGAAACTCAACTACAAGTTTTGGGTCTGATATTTGATTGAATGCAGGAGTACAAGGTCAGACTCAATCCAAAGAAGTGTGCATTTGGAGTTACTACTAAAAAGATCCTTGGATTAATTGTAACACATAGAGGAATCAAAGTGGACCCAGAAAAGGTTAAGGCTATCCTTGACATGCTACCACCAACTAATCTGAGGAAACAATGGGTTCTACAAGGAAAACTACAATCTATCAGATGATTCATCACCCAACTGGCAGACAAGTGTGGAGTAAATAAGCACTAACAGGATGACTCGCCAATTTGGTCGTGGTCTTAAGTGAATTTGACATAGAGTACATGGATAAAAATTCTATCAAAGGGAAAGTAATTGTAGATCAACTAGAAGAGTCACCAATACAAAATCATCATCCTATAGTGTTTGACTTTCCAGATGAATTGATCCTCATAGTACATCCAGAAATAAAGATCTAGCAATTATTATTTGATGGGTCTTATACAAACCATGGTGCATGAGCAGGGATAGTACTCATTATTCCACATAATGATGCAATTCCTAAGCTTTTTTTACTCATCTTTCCATGCATGAAAACATTGTTGAGTATGAAGCTCTGGTCATCGAATTGAAGACAACTATACAATGGATGATAAAGAACCAAAGAGTCTATAGTGATTCTCAATCAGTCATCAATCAAGTCAAAAACTACTACATGAAAAAATATGAGAAACTGATCCCATATAGAGAGTTGATGGATAAGTTGCAGGCTTCTTTTAATTTCATTGTATTTGAGTAGGTTTCAAGGGTTAAAAATAAAGTAGCAGATGCGATGGCTATTATAGCATCCTTGATCGACATGCCAGGTAATGAAACTAGATTCCAATTTATGGTAGAACAACTAATGATACCAACACATAAATCTATGATAAAAAGTCAGTGTGCTTCCTTGTTGGTCCTGAGTCCCCCTAGTACCATGATGTATATAATTATCTACAAAAATATATCCTACCACTTGACCTATCTAGAAACCAAAATAAGTCCCTCATTTGACAAGCCTCTAGGCACACCCTTCTTGCTAATACCCTATATAAAAGAAGTCTAGATGGAATGTTTTTATGATGTCTCACTTCCATAGAATCCCAGAGAGACTTGTATGAGCTACATGAGGGAATTGGTGGGGCCCAAAGAGGTGGCAATAGTTTGTCAAAGAAGATCATAATAATGGGATACTATTGGCCCACAGTAGAGACATATGCTAAAAAATATGTGCAAAGGTGTCGACAATGTCAGATTTATGGAGATCTTATCCATGCACCAGCTCAAGAAATCAACCCCATCACTTCACCATGGTCATTTTTTAAATGGGGATTTGACTTAGTGGGACATATTACACCAACATCTTCTAATGGTCACAAGTACATCATTGTAGCGATGAAGTACTTTACCAAATGGGTGGAAGCAATTCCTCTCACATACATCACTTGTAAGAAAATATCCATATTCATACTAAACAACATCATCTGTCAATATGGAATCCCTCAAACCATACTCACAGATCATGGTACACCTTTTCAAAACCAGGATTTTGAAGATATCTATGAGAAGTTCCACATAAAGAAAGGTTTCTCTTCGTTCTACTATCCCAAAGGGAATGATCAAATTGAAGCCACTAATAAAACCATACTGAAGATCTTAGATAAAATAGTCAATGAATCTAGCCTAATCAGCATCTGTAAAATATTTTAAAGAGAAATTATTGTCTTTTTTGTAGATAATTTATACTATCAATTGGGATAATCAAATAAGTTATAGCCAAACACTTGAATGGGAAAGACTAGAGAGTACTACCCAAACCAATTCAAGAAGTGAAGGTGGTGTAGGGGCACCTAAGGGAATGAAGAAAGTGAATGCACCAAGGAAGCATGATGGATTCTCTCATAGGTCCAAGTGACTCAATTTGAAAGTTTTAAATCCTATAATCACTTTTGAGTATAATGAATGAAATAAAAATATAAAATGCCCTAATGGTCCTAATAGGACCATAGGAACAAATTATGGATTTAATGGGCCCAGGTTTGGCAGGAGCCTCAAAGGCATTTAAGACATTTAGTAAAGTCAATTTTATCCTTAGGAGATCATTGGTAGTGTTTAGAAGTAAGTATCTTTGTTAAAATAAGGAGTCTTAATTTGAATTTTTGAATTATAAGGGCTAGTCATAATTTGGGGGGAAAGAATGTTTTATGTTTGTTTTGGAGGTTTAGTGAGTTCCAACTAGTTGAAATCAGTTTGGGAAGTTCTAAAAATGTCCTACATATCCTGGTCAGGGCATGAGGATTAAGGACAATACGGGAGGATCCATATGTGTATGTATTGTACATAGAAAAACAATAAAATCATTGAATTTTGCAAACTTCTCATGATATTTTGATTGGTTTTCTTTGTCAACACATTTATAATGTTTTGAGGAACTAAAATAAGTATTGGTGGAATCATTACACATGTTTTAGGATTACATTTTCTTTTGATCACGCACTACATTTGCAGGCAGACCCAAGTAATTGCATTTTTTCGTAATAGTTTTTATTGTTTAATGGATTAGAGGTCATTCCATGAATTCTAGTGTCTGATTCTCATGGAATGACCCTAGTATAACATTTTTGATATTTTTGTAACAAATTAATGTGTGGAGAAGTGAAGGAAATTTTCATGATCACCATAGTTCTTTGGTTGAAGGGACACTAGTTGTGGCTAAGGTGTAGCAGCAGGAGTTCTACCCAAAGGAGGGTATCATTTTATGTTGGAAACCATTAGTAAATGTCAAAATAATGGTGAATCAACCACTATTTGTTTGGAATAGAGTGTGTAAGGTTGATATTGAGTAGGACCTAATTTTAAGGGTTTGTAATGAGCAATTTAAGGCTTTTGCATTTAGAGGTTCAATAGAACCAAATTGGCTGTAGAATCCTTTAATTGGAGTCATTTATTGACTTTTTTGAAAGATAAAAGGTCATAGGCTAAGTCCTTAGAGGGGTTACTTTGTAAAAGTGGGGTAAGTAGCTCTTAAGAATAGTCACAGTTGGTTAGTAGGGGATTTTGGTCCAAAACACTAGTTACCAAGGTTTTGGTATGTTGTGTAGAGGCTTAATGGGTTTCTAGATCCATAAGTTGTTTCTAGAATCTTTTGTGAATTTTTTTAAAGAAGTGTAAAAATTAGTCGATGTAGGACTACTAGGGAGATAAGCCTATTAGGACAGTGTTTGGAGTTTTCCATTGAGTTGGGAACTTAGAACTTTGGAAATGATTTTCCTTGGTTTTATTGGGTAAGTAGAGACCCCTATAACCTTTGTGAGCCTTGGTGAGGGTTGAGTTCTTTAATTGATAGATTGGAGCCATTTGATGCTATGTGGATTGCTCCATTCTAAGTGCATCCTAGAGAAGAATTGACAAATAATTATTGAAGTCCCACTTTCTCTACATTAGGTGGTATCAGAGCACAGTAGTATCCTTTTTGGAGAAGGGTAGGGTATATGTCTTAAGAATAAGATTTTGACACATTTGGAGAAGAAGCTCAAGGAATGCCTCCAAGAATGACAAATGTGAAGCTTTCCAAGATTGTGGAACAATATGTTGAGGAGAATAAGAATATGAGGGAAGAGATGGAAAATATGAAGAGGAAGATAAGTAAGAATATAAAAGACACTACACAAGAAGACCAAGAAGAATAGATAGAAGAAGAAGAGAGAGCGCTAAAGGAAGAGTTAGATCCTGAGGAGGCAAGGATGGATAAGCTTGTTAAAGACATTAAAAGGAATGATTACAAAGGTAATTATGACATTCCTATGTATGATGGTAAGATTAATTATGAGGAGTTGATTGACTAGTTTAGTGTTGTTGAAAACTTCTTTGATTGTGAAGATGTTGAGGATGGTCAAAGGGTGGAGATTGAAAAATCTAGATTTAAGGGACATGCATTGCTTTGGTGAGACTGTTTGCAGGATGATAGATGGAAGAAGGTGTTGGAATAACTTAGGAAATTTATGTACTAAGAAGGGAGGGTTGAATTAGTACCCTTAAAAAATTTAAGCATACAAAATGATCAATTACTGAGTTGAATACATTATATAAAATGAACATAAAGTAAATAACTCAAATTATAAAATCTTCAACACATAACACAAATATTTTGGTCACTCATAAATCCTTTGTTAGAGGTAAAAATTGTGGTGGGGATGACACCCACAATCCTTCACTACTGCAGTATAATTTTTTCTTGGTTAGAGCTACAATGTTAGATACTTATGGTAGCTTACCCTGTTAGGAGTATGATACTCACTTAAGACTATGAAAGACTTATTTAGTATACCTTCTTAAAGGATTTGACAATCTCTAATCTAAGAGATGTACTTGGTTAAAGGATTTACAAAATATAAAGACCTGTTAGGGCCTACCCACAAGTGGGATTTGTACTTCTCTAAATACAACAAAATTCAGTACAAAAATGTTTGATAAGAATGCATCATTCAAATGTTGTCTAGACTAATTATGCTCAATAACTCGGTTACCTAATTCTACACTTGGTAGCTTAGATATTATAAGCTCTTCTTCATTTTTCTTATTTCGCCTTCACTTTCCTTTGCAACATCTTCATCAACTCTTCAACTTCAGTAACAACATCATCAACAAATTTCTCATTCTTCAAACTGATCTCTTATACAATTTTCAAGAAGTTAACTATGACCTAGGTGGTTAACCAGATCTAGGTCATCATGAATCAACACTAGAGATTAATTGATTAAACTTTGACTACATCTCCAATGTCGTATACCATCTAAAACTTCATTGGTGGATCTACCTCTTGATCATGTTCAATCATATATTTGGAATCCTAATGATTCAACTAACGCTTACCTTCAATTTTGTGCAACACTTCCTATTTAGTGTCTAGATATATTGTATCTAAATTCAATTGAAATTTTGGCTCTCGAATACTTTGTAACATACTTGTGCTTACTTGGTAACTCTATGCTTTCTTTTGAGTGTCTATGAGTGCTTTGTAACTGTCTTTGCATGACTCGATATATGTAGCTTTCTTGGTGCTTGGTGACTGTCTTGGTTACCTTTACTGACCATGTCTCCTCCATTATATTGACTTTCCTACTTTGGTTTTATTCATCGATATGACTTGGAATAAAAATAATGACAAAAAAATCACTCTAGGATTAACAATCACCCCCTTTGACATTAGTTTGGCATTTTGTGAAAAAATTCAAAGTCATCAAAATTTTCAAAACTTCAAAAATACTTATGAATCCCCCTTTGATAATTCTCCTCAAAATTTTACTACTTATATCTCCTTTATGTAAACATACATATCTATATCCCTATATATCCCCCCTTTTACATTATTATCCTTAAATATCCCTCATTTTTATAAACATGCCAAGACAATACTTACTTATTATTATCTTTCAGAGATATCTGATCAAAAATGTGTTTAAACTTATTCTTTGCATCAGTTAGGGATTCCTCCCATGTATCCTTTAGTATTTGCATAACAATAACCTATGTAGCAACATCAGCTGCTATACCAGTAATAGTATCCAATGAACTACAATTAGGAGAAGTAACTAAATCTTTGGCTTTCTTCAAATGATTCTACATTGACTCCAAGTAGGGAATAGGAGTTGCTTGAAGCTCAAGGAGTTCCATCCTTAGTTTATGTTCTTCATTTCTTATCTCTTGTTGCCTTCCCATTAACTATTTGACCTTTGAGTGATACATCTATAGAGATCCAAGCTTGGTTGATATGTTCTCCAGCTGCTCGGTTAGCTCTTGTTCAAGGGATTCCTCTTTTTCTTTGATATCCTTAATGAGTAGTGAAATGGAACAAAAATTTTGACATAAAAAATAATATAAGACAACTTTTTCTCTATGTCAATACATGCTTCAAAAAGAGATACCCTTTCTAGTGCAATGTTCTTCAAAATCTCTTCTAACAGTTTTTGTTCTATGCTCTTCTGATGAATTTTCATCATGCAGTTGATTGTGTCTTTATTCAGTTCTCACACTTGTTTAATTAAATCAAATACTTGATTAAGAATACTTGCCTCCTCATTTATAGTATCATCTAATACAATCTCCTATAGTACTTCTTTGAAATCCTCTAATACATTAGTTTCTCTTTTCTTCTAAAATAATTTATTTTGGAGTGCCTTAAGTCTCACCAATTTTGCATACTTTGTCATGTCATCAAGATCCATAGTAGATAGGTCTACTTTAGGTAATATGATCAGTTGGCTCATATATACATGTTTCTTCTTCTTTGATTTCTTCTTCTTGATCAACACACTTTTATGAGTAGACAATTATAATGCATCAGAAGTGGTCTCTATAGCATCAAATACACTTTCATCTTTCATTTTTTCTTTCTTGTCTTTGCCTTTAGTTGTTGGTGACTCCTCTTTCTTTTCCTCTTGCTTTTATTTGGTCTTCTCTTCTATCTTCTGTTATGTCATGTCTTCTATCTTTTCTTCAGTCTGTTTTTCCTTGGTCTTGTACTTTCCTTGATCCTTTGGAACTTAATTGACTTTCTCTTGTTATAGTGTTGTTCTCTCAATAGAAGGTATATCAGTGCACTATTATGTGTTAGGATCGATGGCCTTAGGCTCCTCAATTTCTCCTTGTTCTTTTTCTTTAGGCACTTTAGTGCCTTTCTCCTCAGTATCAGTTGCAATATTAGACATGTCTATCTCACCATCCAAATACTTGTTGACTTGTTCTAGAACTTCCTCTAATAGTTTTTCATCAAAAAAATCAACTGTATCCATTTGTTCAGTCTTTATTTTCTTTTCTATCATTACATCTTCATCTTTGAAAATTTTGGTTGCAAGGTCCTTCTCTATAATATCTTCAATCAATATTTCATCTTTATCCAATGTAAGATCAATAGGATTTTCCTTACCTTTCTCTTCGATAGCTTGATCCTTTCTTGTCTTATCTTCCATGTATATAGAGAGAATTTGTCTCCATTGGTCATCGGTCTCATTTTGTACTTCTTCTAACTCTCCAAGCATGATCCTTAAGGATCTACCTTTAGTAAGAAATTGGTTAGAGTAGGTATTCATTATCTCATCTATCTTAGTTATAGACATTGTAGGTTGAGCTAGAATTAGGGATCGTTCCCTCATTTGCTTCTCAATATTCAATGCATATTTTCATCTAGGATCAAATTCTCTATACAACTCAGTAGGTAGATGGTTAACAACTCCAATTAGTGAAATTTTAAACTTGTGAAAATTGAAAACAAATGCCTTTTCTATCTTGGTTTTACCTTCTTCATTTTGGCCATCATACTTCATGTATCTGATTCCTAAAATTCCTCCTTTCTTCGTAAGTAACTCAAGTTCCTCATCTAGAGTCATTTACAATAGACTTGTACTTACATTATTATGTTTTCTTAGATCTTTAGTATTTGTCTCACTATCTTCTTTCAAGTTCAGTTTTCACCATGTCCGAATGGTAGCTTTCTTACTTCTCACATATGTTATATATTTTGTCTCTTCTACTTCTAATTTCCTTTTTTCTCTTAGTGTAGCTGTGGACCTTGTGTTCGGTCTAGTAGTATTACTTGGTGAGGCTTTCATTGCTAGTGGCTTCTTTCCTTTTGTATCAGAGGGTCCAGCCTCATCTGCTTCTTCATCAACTCCAAGATCTTTTGAAAAATTTTCAATCATTTTATCTGTCCTCCTTTGGGCTTTAGGTATTAAGATTTCTTGTTTTCTCTTCTTTTTAACCTCTTCATAAGTACCACATCTTTTGGCTCTTTTTTTAGCAAGATTTTCTAACATAGCCTCAATTGTTTGAGATGCAATGTATGTGTCCATCTTGTATCCCATAGGTTGTATCCAGATACTTCTTGGCTCAACTACCTTGATAATGCATGTGTCGGTGTCCACTTCAAAACAAATAATGTCATGATATTTCTCAACCAATTGGGGTGATATCATGTACTTCTTATGCATCTTGTCTTGAAACTTAAGGAAGTAGTCATTCATTATCATGTCAATATTTTCACCTAGCCTTAGGATGTAATCATTTAATTGATATATGATAGGCTTCTTGGTGCTCCATGTAACATTACCAATAGATGGGATGAAATAGAAAATAATGCATGCCACTAATGATCCAAACTTCAAAGTGTTTGTCTTTTCTTTCCTTGTGGAATTCATATTATCTTCTAATTGATTCATAAAAATCTCAAAAATATCAATCTGCATGATCTTCTTCACAATCTTGTATGCCAGATCTACAACTCCACATGGTACATTATCAACTCTTGAAGATTGAAACACTCGGTAGGATATGACATTACATGCACATTTTAGCTCTAGGCCTTCAATAGTAGAAGTCTTCATACCTCTCCCATCCAATTTTTCCTTGGTCAATTCTCTCAATTTATCCATCTCAATTTGTCCTATATCCTTTGGCTTATCTTCAATCGGGTAACCATTTACAATGTGTAAAACAAATTTTGTTATCTTTACTAGTTGTTCAAGCCACAAGAAATGGTCATGAACTCAGATAAGAACCATTCTTATCCACTCCATTTTAAATAATTTTGGTAAGTGAAGGGCATGTGTCAAACCTTTTGTTTCCAAATGAATATAGTCATCCTTTAGCTTTCTGTTCACACACAATTTATGAAATGACACATCAATCTCAGTTACACATATTTCTTTAACTTTACAGTGGATGAATGGTTGCACATCTTCAATCAATATAACCCTTGGTGGAATCGATGTTAGAGCTCCTATCTTATTAGGTTTTTCTTCTATCGCTAGAGGTAATTTGTACTTAGGGTTCACGGGTTCAAGATTCTCCACAACAACTAGATGCTTAAGGTTAGGTGTCATTCTTTCCAATTTCTCTGCTAGATTCACATAGGGTTTCTCTTTTCTCAGCTTGATTGCCCAAACAGAACCAGGGAAACATCTGATGATATTAAAATGCACTCAACTAATCTTACAAAAGATTCAAATAGTTTAGGAATACCTTTTCAATTGTTTGAATTTGCTTGAAGACTTAACTCTGTGAATTTCCTCACAATGCTCTTGAAAATGGTAAGTGACAATAACAGATGACAAGTTATATTTATAGCTTTTTCTAGGTTTAAGGTTTCCAACGGTCATAAAAATAACAATTAATGCTTCATCAACTTACTTTAAAAATTTATTTTACCATTTCCTTTCACCGAATGAATATAAAACATGAATTCAACAATATTTATCTGAATGCATCTAAGTATACTAATATGGATCTCTGCACATGTACTAGGACCTGATTTAAGATTTAAATATTTGCTTTGTAGTTCCTATATATACATACCTTTTAGTCAATTAGGTAGAGTTCATTGCACCTGATCCAGAGGATGCAGTGCCTTCAACTATCCTAAATGATGTTTCATCTATTGGATTTGATGAAAATCTATTGACCCTATAGCTCCCAAGGATCACTTGCATGCAAACACCTGTCACAGAAAGAGAGAAGAAAAAGCTATGGAGGCCAGAAATAGCAGATCTGTGGAAGAGGATACATCCTCAATTGATTCAATAATAATGGAATACATAATAATTAAAAAATGCAAAGAGATCAAACCTTATAAAAGGTGACCAAAACCCTAAAAAGGGGAAACCTAGGTTGCATGATAATAATTAATAAAAGAATTAATTATTATATGCCTAATTTAGCTTAACTAAACTAGAGAGAAAAAGTGACTTAATAATTAAATCAATAATGATTTAATTAATAAGTGAAATACCTTTTTACTCTAACGCCCCCCCTTAAGACAAACTTAGGGAGAAGCTAAATCTGAGAAACAAATACTAAAAGAAGTAAAATGGGTCCCAGCAACAAGGCCTGATCAGGTACCCAAGTACAAAAATTCTTTGTAAAGAGGAGAAAAGGAGAAAACCTCATGGGAAAAACACCTCTCCAAAAAGAGATGAATACTAGTGAAGGGTTGAAGAAGCCTCCAACTAGAAAATGTCCTAGAAGAATAAGAACAAAAGAAGAACATGTAAAACACCACTGAAACATGAAGTTGCAAACACTGTTGAAGAATAACTGCTAGAACCTCCATTGTAATAGAACATGATCAAGTAAAGAAGAATGCAATCTGTATGAGTGCCCTCAAATGACACTACTCGAATATGGATGAAAAACAAAGGAAAACATTGGAAATTGAAGATAAACATGGAAAAAATACCAAAGTCTAAAGAGATGATCAAAAGATGGAAGGAAGCCTCCAAAATAGGAATGAAAAAAGAGTGTCCATATGGTAAATGACCAATCACACCAAAATTTATAGGTACCTAGCCACTGCATCCTCCTTGTATATATGAATAAATACTAAATACATATCTCACTCCATCAAACCAATGAAGCATAAGAATCAACAATAAATACCCCCCATAATACTGAGCACAAAGAGGTATGACAGATACACTGAAAGAGGCTTCCAAGAATAACTACATGATGAAAGTACAGATACATATAAATGATGGTGTCATGGAAGGATCACTCTCTTGACACACATCATGAGGCTAATTTTGTGGAAGGAACACTGACTTGACAAAGGTAGATGGAAAACAAGGCAAACATCCAACCCCCCATGGCACTTTATAATATAGTGCGAGTACAAACATGCACAAAATGTGCAAGATACAACAATAGATGGCACATTACTCAGCACATTTGCAAAAAAGGAAATGTAATAGAAAAGATGTCTACAATATTCAGGAATGACAAAAAATTTTAGAAACATGAATAACAGCTAAAAAGAAGTCATCCCATGCACATAAAATGATCCCAGGACCTGAAACATCTAACATATCCACCAGATTGCAAAAATGAAAAAAATTGAATAACAAATACTTGGAGCATAACCTAGGTGTGAGACCCATTAAATAAGATAGAGCACTAAACCATCTTTCCAACACCATGTGGAAGTCAGAAAATAGAGTCTGGATGAGCAAGATATGGCTCCTGGAGTGCAAAAAGGAACCCTAACTTTGACTAGAAAAAATATTTGCAAGACGAAAAAATCAAAAATCCAAACCTAGAAAATTAGGTTGGCCTTAGAACCATCTTTTTGATGATATCCCATTTGGAAAAAAACTACCTTCATTTTCTCAAGATACAAGCAAAAAACTGAAGACTTCTCCAAAACAAGAACCCTAAAAAACCCAAACTTTTTCATGCAAAAAAAAAAAATTAAAATAAAATGGTGGCATGAATTTTGAGATGGTGTAGAAACTGAGGCAATGTTAAAATTGTGCCAAGCTTGTGTGTGCAAAAAAAGGGCCCAGATTTCAATTGTTTCTGAATTGGACGTGCCTTATATGAAAATAGAGCAATTGGGGCCTTCTAGGGTCAACTGGGAGGTATATTTGTGCTTGAAGTGCTCTGAAAAATAACTCTTCCTAGATCCACATAAATATGAACCAAAAAACCTTGAGAAAAAATATAGTTGTGATGAAAAGGCCAAAACTCTCATGAAGAGAATAGGGGCATGAAGATCTGGAGCTCTGATACCATATTCTAGTTGATGAAAAGCTATCAACCCTACAGCTCCCAAAGATCACTTGCATGCAAACACCTGTCATAGAAAGAGAGAAGCAAAAGATATGGAGGCAAAAAACAATAGATTTGTGGAAGAGGATGCATCCTCAATTGATTCAATAATAATGGAATACAAAATAATTACAAAATATAAAGAGATCAAACCTTATAAAAGGTGGCCAAAACCCTAAAATGGGAAACCTAGGTTGCATGATAATAATTAATAAAAGAATTAATTATTATATGCCTAATTCAGCTTAAGTGAAATTGAGATAAAAAGTGACTTAATATTTAAATCAATAATGATTTAATTAATAAGTGAAATACCATTTTTTCTCTAACACTATCATCCATAGTCTTTCTTCTCCATTTTCTATTCATCTACTCTCTCATCTCTTCAATATTTACTTTCAATTTCTCATATGTCTCTTCCTTGGTAGGAGCTTTTCCTTAGTACCTGTAGACTTTGGCAAGGTGACCTAGCTTATGATAATGGAAATATGCCATTCCAGGGTTTCTCCAAGATCTCCTATTGTTTCTTCCATGTAGTAACATGTCGTTTGCAGCAACGTGTCCATACCTTCCACAGACTAAACATGATATCCTTGTATGGTAGTCTCATGGTATAGATGTATTTTGTCAATTTCTATGCATATTCTATTAGTTTGGTACCCATTTTTACTTTCTCCTTAGTGATCTTCATTCTTTAGACTTGTGACCATACTTGTTGCAAGTACTACAATACCCATCAAACTTTGGCTTCCTTGTGTTGTTTACAATTCTTAATCTACATTCAAATGCTTGGTGCCCATACTTATTGCAGTTATAGAAATATACATCAAACTTAGGTGAGCTCGGTGACTTATCTATTTTTCTTCTGCATACGTTTGTAGTATGTCCAAGTTTCCCACAATGGTAGAAAATAGGTTTGTTTGACATTGGTGGGGTAGAAGTGTCTTGATTTTCAGCTTGTTTAGATGATTCTCCTTTCTCAGTAGTGCTCTCACTATTGAATCCACATCCAATTTTATCTCTTGGTTGTTTATGACCTTTGATCTATGCATCCAATGGTCTCAATGCTTCATCACTTCTCTATAGTACCTCATTGGCTTCTTTTTCAGATTTTAGTTCACTGGCCAATCTTTCAACTTCACACTTCAATGCTTGATTCTAAAGTTCTTTCTTAGCTATTCTAGTCTCAGACTTTCTTTTATCTTCTTAAGCTAATCTCAATGCATCTTTAACTGATCTCTTAGATTCAAGTATCTTAGTCATCCTTATTCTTTGTGCTTCTTGATCTTTGTTTTTTAAATTCAGTTTCTTAGTGAGTGTCTTGTTCTTTTCCATGAGTTCTACAATGGTTGATTCAGCTTCATCACTCAGAATACCTTCAAATGTTGTCTCAAGAGTATCAACATGTTCTTGGGTGGATTTGAGTTCACTAGAAAACTTCTTTCTTACTTTCAAGGACTTTTCTAACTTTCTTTTCAGATCTTCAATCACCTCTATGCATTTTCTAATTCAAACTCAAGACTATCAATCTTCTTAGATTGCTTGTAACTTTCTATAGCCATTTTATTTACTCTCAGGTGGTTAAACCCTTTTTCTCAAGAGACTAGATATGATACCAATTGTTGGAATAAATTAGGAAAGTTATATACTGAGAGGAGAGGGGTGAATCAGTACCCTTAAAAATTTTAAGCATACAAACTATTTAATTACTGAGTTGAATACATTGCATAAAATGAACATAATGTAAATAACTCAAATTATAAAATCTTCAATACATAACACAAATATCTTGGTCATGCATAAATCCTTTGTTAGAGGAAAAAATTATAGTGAGGATGACACCCACAATCCCTCACTACTGCTATATAAGGTTTCTCAGTTAGAGATACAATGTTAGCTACTTCTGGTAACTTACCTTGTTAGGAGTATGATACTCGGTTAAGAGTACAAAAGACTTCTTTTTTCTACCTTGTTAAAGGATTTAACAATCTCTAATCTGAGATATGTACCTGGTTAAAGGATTTACAAAATATAAATACCTCTTAGGGCCTACCCACAAGTAGGATTTGCACTTCTCTGAATACAAAAAAATTCAATACAAAAATGTATGATAAGAATGCATCATTCAAATGTTGTCCACACTCATTATGCTCAATAAATCTATTACCTCATTTTGCACTCGGTATCTTAGTATTATGAGCTCTTCTTCCTTTTTCTTATGTCTCCTTCACTTCTCTTTGAAAAATCTTCATCAACTCTTCATCTTTAGTAAGAGCAACATCAACAAATTGCTCATTCTTCAAACTGATCTCTTATACAATTTTCAGGTGGTTAGCTATGACTTAGGCAGTTAACTAGATCTAGGGAATCATGAATCAATGGTATAGATTAAGTGGTTAGACTCTAGTTACATCTCCAATGTTGTATGCCTTCTAAAACTTCATTAGTGGATCTACCTCATGATCATGTTCAATCATGTGTTTTTAATCCTAATGATTCAACCAACACTTACCTCAAATTTTGTGCAACACTTCTTGTTCAGTGTCCAAATACAATGTATCTAAATTCAATTGAAATGTCAGCTCTGGAATACTTGATAACATACTTATGATTACTCTATAACTCTATACTTTCTTCTTAGTGTCTATGAGTGCTCAATAATTGTCTTTGTATGACTCGATATATGTATCTTACTTGGTTCTTGGTGACTGTCTCGGTTGCCTTTACCGACCGTGTTTCCTCGATTATATTGACTTGCCTACTTTGGTTACATTCACTGATATGAATTTTCATAAAACTAATGAAAACAAAAATCACTCTAGGAGTAATAGAAGGGAGTGCCTAGAATCACTTCATGGCCAAGGATGATGGACAAAATGAAGGATAAGTTCCTTCCTAAAGGCTACAAGGTGCAGTTGTATAATAAGTTGTAGAGTTTGAATAGAAGGACATGGATGTCCAAAGGTACACCAAGGAGTTTCACAAGCTATATGTCAGGGTTACACATGATGAGGATGAAGAGGAGAAAGTGGTGAGATATTTAGGAGGGGCTAAGGTTCAATTTGCAAGATGAACTTAGTCTTACTACCCCTATCACTATGGAAGAATGCTATAAGTTGTCCATCGAGGTTGTGGACAGGGTAAAGAGAAGACAAGAAAGACAAGGAGGTGGATGAGGACGATAAAATAGGGGTAGAGGGAATAGATCCAATGAAGAACAAGAGAAAAACAATAGCGATAAGGGCATGGAGCCCATTTTTTATCATATAAATGGACAAAGGGGTGGAGGAAGATTTGGTGTAGGTAGAGGAATCAGTGCTTTCAATGGAAAGTGTTACAATTATGGAGAGGAAGGGAATCCTTTCTACAAGTATCCAAAAAAGGATACATGGAAGTCTAATAAGATAGTGACCTTAACTCAAGACAAAGGTGACAATGAGAAATATGAATAAGGGGGAGAAAGAGGGCGACTCTTTGCACATCCTGAAGTTGGGGAATGTCTCATGATGAGGCAAAGAGAACCACTATAGCAGAAAAGGAGGCTAGAGGTATCAATTTTAAGAACCCATTATCTTAGTCAAGGTAAAATTTGCAAGATGATAATTTATTCTGGTTCATTGGACAACTTAGTTTCATGTGAAATGGTTGATAAGTTGCAATTGAGGAAGTTTGAACACCCTAGGCCTTACAAAGCCTCTTAGGTGAGTGATAAACAAAGTATCATGGTTAGGGAGTAGGCCTATGTGAATTTTTCAATAGGAGAGTATAAGGAGAAAGTATTGTGTGACATAGTGCCCATGACATATTGTCATATCATTTTAGGAAGGCTCTAGAAATCCTTGAGGAGGACCATTCATGATGGTTATGAAAACACTAACATTGTTCACAAGGATGGTAAAATTTTCACCCTCACACCTTTGCCAAATAATGTTGCTAGTAAAGAAAGAATAATTTGTTTTGGAAAGGAGTATGTTTAATTTCAAGAGCATAAGAAGTACAGGTTTGTGGAAGGAGATCAGAGGGTTAGAACAATATCATTGTTGGTGCTGAAAAATAATGATGATGATAGTGAACACAAGGTACCAAGATGGCAGAATATTGTGGTTGAAGGAGTGATAATGGACACACTTTGGTGTCCTATTAATTCACAAATAAAAGGTGATAAATATTTTTCCATGGAGGGTAGCAACAGGGGTCATTTGGATCCTAAAATGCAAAAGGAGCAGTATACACAGTCTAAACATGATTGTCCCAAACAATAGTCAAGTGATAGAATTGATACCATGTTTTCTTTTCATGCTACTAACAATGATGTTGCAGGTTCAAGAAGAGGAGATGAATATTTTTTATTAAAATAGATGTCCAAGGGAAGGAAAAGTTGTAGAACTCTTTCAAGAAAGCTAGGAGGTGTGAGGACAAGACCCTTAAACTTTTGGGGAAAAATTTCTTTTCCACAAGGGGAGTATGGTATAGGGGCACCTAAAGGCATGAAGATAGTGAAGACACCAAGGAATCATGATGGAGTCTTTCATAGGTCCAAGAGACTCAATTTGAATGTTTTAAATCCTATAATGTTATTTGAGTATAATCATGTAAACAAAAATGTAAAATGTCCTAATGGTCCTAATAGGACCATAGGACCAAATTATGGATTTAATGGGCCTATATTTGGTAGGATCCTCAAAGGCATTTATGAAATTTATTCAATTCAATATGATCCTTAGGAGATCATTGGTAGTGTTTAGAAGTTAGTATCTTTGTTAAAATAAGGAGTTCTAATTTAAATTTTTAAATTATAACGACTAGTTACAATTTTGGGGCAAAGCATGTTTTATGTTTGTCTTGGGGATTTAGTGAGTTCCAAGCAGTTGAAATTGGTTTGGGAATTTGTAAAAACACCCTACATATCCTATTCAAGGCATGAGGATTGAGGACAGTACTAGAGAATCCATATGTGTACAGAATGTACTTAGAAAAATAATTAAATCATTGAATTCTTCAAACTTCTCATGATATTTTGATTGGTTTTATTTTTCAACACATTTATAATGTTTTGAGGAACTAAAATAAGTATTCATGGAAGCATTACACATTTTTTAAGATTCCATTTTGTTTTGATCACGCAGTGCATTTGCTGACAGACCCAAGTAATTGTATTTTTGTAACAGTTTTGATTGTTTTATGGATTAGAGGTCATTCCATGAATGCTAATGCCTGATTCTCATGGAATGACCCTGGTATAACATGTATGATAGTTTTATAAAAAATTAATGCGCAAAGAAGTGAAGGAAACTTTTGTGATCACCATAGTTGTCTAGTTGAAGGGACACTAATTATGGATAAGGTGTAGCAGAAGGAGTTCTACCCAAAGGAGGGTATCATTTTATGTTGGAAACCATTAGTACATGTCAAAATAATGGTTAATAAACCACATTTTGGTTGGAATAGAGCCTAGAAGGTTGACATTTAGTAGGCCCTAGTTTTAAGGGTTTGTAATGAGCAGTTTGGGGATTTTTCATTTAGAGGGTCAATCAAACCAAATTGATTATAGAATCCTTTAATTGGATTTATTTCTTCACTCTGTTGAAAAATCCAAGGTCATAGGTTAAGTCCTTGGAGGGGTTTCTTTGTAAAAGTGGGGTAATTAGACCTTAAGAACAGTCATAGTTGGTCACTTGGGGGTTTTGATTCAAAACACTAGTTACTAAGGTTTTGGTATGTTGTGTAGAGGCTTAGTGGGTGTATGAATCCATAAGTTTTTTCTTGAGTCTTTTGGGAAGTTTTTGAAAGAACTCTGAAAAATAGACTTTGCAGGGCTACTAGGGAGATAAGCCTATTAGGATAGTATTTGGAGTATTCCATTGATTTGGGGACTTGTAACTTTGGAGGTGGTTTTCCCTAGTTTTATTGGGTAATTAGAGACCCCTATAACCTTTTTGAGCCTTGGTGAAGGTTGAGTTCTTTAATTGACACATTGGAGCCATTTGATGCATTGTGGATTACTCCATTCTAAGTGCATTTTGGAGAACATTTGACAAAGAAGTCTTGAAGTCCCACTTGCTCTACATTAGAAGGAGAAAATACCTTTAAGAGGAATAAATGAGTACCATGAAAAATATTTCCATTTTTCAGAACATAAACAACATCATAGAAGATATTTTCTTACTAGAATCCATATGGTAGAACAAAAATTGAAACCACAATAACGTGAAAATATTTGAGTCTTTTTGGCTCACTAAGGAATGAATTTATAAAATGGTACCACAAGGTGTATCCATAGAATTATAAGAAATGGGAAACAATGCAAAGGAAATTTTCGATATATTTTATAACACAAAATTCCCTATATAAGGAGTAAGAAAACTGAGGTAACTATCCTGGCAAGAAGATGAATCAATCATAGAATTTGGTAGGAGATTCATGATGTGACACAGAGACAAGAAGAACCCATAAATGAATAGAATAAAATGGAATGGTTCCTTTCTAAAATAAAATTAGAGTTATGGATGGATCTAGATTGAAGAGGATTCACCACATACTCAAAATTTGTAATACTAGCCTTTTGGATAGAAAATCAATCTTGATGCGAGGTAGAAAATGAAAGAAAAATAAAAGAGTCCAATAATTACAACTAGAAATTGAAAAATTGTGGCTAAGGAAGGAAATCATGAAGCAAAAACTTAGACCACAAATGCCAAACATCTAGTGCTCTTATTGCAGAAAAGAGGATCATATGCAAAAAATGTTCAAAGGATATTGGAGAGAAAAATGCTAACACATAAAGAGTAGACATGAAGCATAGTCAAGAAACCAAACTCATTATATTATGATACTTGTAGAGAATGAGCTAGACATGAAACAACAATTTTTTCAATCTGAAAGGTTTTGGGTGAAGGAAGAACCAAATTATGGTAGAGACATGGCATAGATGTGAAAGGATTGGTAGAAAGACAATTGTATGCATCAAATCATGGGTACACAATACTGCATGGAAAAAAAAACCAAAGAAACACAAACGTAGTGCAACATCTAGAGCCATACAACTAGAATTTTATTTTGGGAGGAAGAGGTTTAGGCCAAAGAAAAGGAAGGTAGTTAGATTCTACTTATTTCAATTGCGACAAGATAGGACACTATGTGGTTGAATAGTTGGGAGAGAAGAGGAAGCAATGTGGATTTTGTGGCCAAGATCAAACACAAAATAGAAAATAATCATACACAACATCCAAGTATCTTTTGGGACTAAATTTAGATCTTGGTGGCTATTTCCTCAATTAAAATGATATTTATTTTGGATCTTATTTTATTTCTATGGGTTACTATCTCATTTCTAGTCATTTGAATATTTAATAAGGAACTTTTTTTATTTTTTCAACACTGAAAAATAAGTCCTAAAAATATAACTTTCTCAAAGAAATACAAGATTTGTCATTGAAACATAAATAATACCCTTGAAATAATGTTAAATAAATTTTACTCCCTTCTACCTCTTCCCAACTAGATTCATAATGCATTTATTTTATCAAATATGATTGCTAGGTGTCCAACATAATTTCCATTTGAAAGGCCTTGATAAATATTCAAGAGCTTGCCAAGCATAATTTATTTACTATAGTGACTCAATATGAAATATATTTCTTTTAGTATATTTTCAACCATTATTGTTACTGTACATCTTACATTCAAGACTTCTTTCCTATTATGAAAATATTAGAAAATTAAAAGAAATATTCTTGTCCAAATAGGAGATCAAGAAAAGTCCTACAATATTGATCACTTTGAAATGTAAAGTCCAAAAAAATCATTTATTTTAGATTAATCATTCCAAAGTGTAAAATTTAAAAAATCATTTGTTTGATAATCTTCTATGAAAGATTTCTAGATTTTCAATCTAAGATGTATACTCATAAAGAAAGACATCCATGTCTGTTGGCATTTGATAAAGGTGATCTGAGTTTTGATCATGATATTGTATTGTGGTGTTGTAATTTTTGGTAATATGATCTATTGGAAGTATGAGATTAGTTTTATCGATGGTGTGGAAGGATCTAATTGAAGAAATGACTAAGTATTCAGTCGGCCGAGAAGAAAATAGTATGCAATATTTGGACGACCAGATTTGGAATTAGAGATTGAGTTAAGGTGTGGGAACATACATTTAGCATCTATAGAGGCATATCTAGATATAATTGTGACCGCATCAGTTAGCTTGAAGGTTTGAGCAATTTATTGAGGATTCAAGTTACACTGACAGGAAGAACATGAGACAGGCAGAGCAAGTTTGATTAGATCATCTAACCGATCAATTTAATGTTTGTAAATGATTGTTTATGACTTGAATAACATTGTTTTCACTCTATTGAGTTGAAAAATGCATTTTGGCATGATTGGATTTTATTTTTATGTTGGTGGGTAAATGTTTTAGGGAAAAAGTTTAGCTTGGACAAGTTGTTATAAAATAAGGATGAAATCAAGTTTTAGGGTTGTTGTTGGAGAGTTAAAGCATTGTGATAGGTGATTATGATTGTGTGCAGATCTTGGATGCTTAAGGTAGGGTTGTGATAAATATTGAATTGGATCTATCAGATAGGAAGTTTCATAATCAGTTCATTTAGTCTTGGGTTTATCTCAAGGCAATCCCTAACAGGTTTGCATGTGAAATCCTTTAGAAGTGTCACTCCTAATTGAAGACATTATTTTGCCATTAGTATACTTAGAGGAAAAATATAGTCAGAAAGCATTACCGGCAGACAACAGGCATCACCAGCGGAACACAAGCAGTACCGGTGAATTGCAAGCATACCCAACAAGACAAAGAATTTTGAGAAAAATGCTAAGTATAATGTGACAAGCTTCACCGATGAACACAAACTTTACCGGCGAACACAAGCATTATCGGCAACATAGTTTCTAGAATCAACCTGACAAGAACAGACAAGCATACCCAACGACGTGTTTAGAGAAAGGAACACCGACAATCAAGAAAACTGACCATCAGAACCGACAGACAGATCAAGAACCCGCAAATTGTGGATCTAAGTTTTACACATCGATTAAAGCAATGTAAATCTATTTATAGAGTTTTATTTTTGTTTTAAATCAGATTAGATGGTCATGCATGCTTTATGTAAATGCTTTTAAAGCATCCTAATGGATCTAAAGCATATCTAACTATAGATCAAGATCATGTTGTATATCTTGAATGTAGAGTTAATGTGTAAATGCATGAATCAAGAATTGAGCCTAGATTAGTATAAATAGATGTTCATACTCAATTGTGAGTACATGAATTCTTATTAATTGATAGCCATAAAGAGCATCTAAGGAGCAGAAGGCAGAATTCATGCAAAGATCAAAAATAGAGTACATTAGTTATCAAGAACACATAGAGGCTACCGACGAGTAGATAAAGGTAATACTCAATCATGGAAGGATGATTAACAGTATTTTGAAGCTTAATAGGATTTGTTATCAGCAATTGAAGATTGCATTTATCATCAGATCAAAGACCTATGTAGTTGCATTCTAACAAGTGCATTAGATCTAAAATCCTTTTTAGAAGGTGGACTTAACCGTCATTTGTAAATCTCTTAACAGAGTGCACACTTAATAGTCTTGCTAAAGCTTCAAATGAAGTAGATCTTAACAGGTCTCCACTGTAATACTCCTAACAGGGTAGGTCATCAAAAGTGACCAAATTGTAAGCCTTAACTGGCCCTTCTTATCTACAGATAGTGAATTTTGTGGGTAACAATCCCCACTGCAGTTTTTACTTCCTTAACAAGAGTTTTCTGCGATACCATATCTTGTGTTATGTGTTATCAAATTTCATGTATGTTTCTTTTACTGTTACACATCAAATGGAAT
>MU228421.1:2145170-2166017 GCA_018584345.1 Thuja plicata | reverse complement strand
ATCTTAACTTCTCCTTCTCAGAGGGGGGGAGTATGGTGCAGAGCACCCTAGGGTTTAGCTCCAAACCCTAGCAATTCTTGTTGAGTGATCAAAAGGAGCAGATCACAGTTAGTTTTCAGTCCTTGTCTTTAAGCCTGAACAGTTCTTCACTCAGTCGCAAAGTCACAGAGCTAGTGGAGAGAAGAAAAATCATGCATCGCACACTCGCGAGCTAGTCATGAGTTAAGTTTATTAGTGAGTGAGTGCACGACGAGGAACTAGTCGCTCAGTCACAGACGGCTAGCAGAAAAGATAGTGCATGACAATGTGACGAGGAGCTCATCGCACAGTCGCGAGTCAATTCATAGTCAGTGAAAACCCGGTGTGACAACGCGACAAGCGCTTAATCGCTCAGTCGCCGAGCAGCAAACAGTTAAGTAGGATGTGCGAGTGAGCGACACCTTGTGCATCGCAAGGTCGCAGGTGACTTGATGGTTAAGTGAAAAGCATGGCGAGCGCGTGACTACGGTGTATCGCTCAGTCGCAAGGCAAAGTTCAGCTCGGATGAAAACATCGCGACAGCGCGACAGTGAGCTCATCACTCAGTAGCAAAGGAATTAACAGCTCGGGTTACAACACGGCGAGTGCGCGACTTGAGCTCATCGCTCAGTCGCTGAGATATGGCCAGCTCGTCAAAAAGAGTTTCAAGTGCGCGATTGACATGCATCGCAGACTTGCTAAGAAAGTAGCAGCTCGGATTGAAGTTCAGCGAGTGCGTGACTAATGTGCGTCGCAGACTCGTAGAGCAAGGAGCAGTTCACAAAAAGGTAGCGCGAGTATGCGACTTGAGCTCATCGCTCAGTCGCAGCATAAAACATAGCTCGGGACAATGCATTGTGGGTGCGCGACATGAGCTCATCGCTCAGTCACCGAGGAAAAGACAAGTCAGTTAAATGCATAGCGAGAGTGCGATGAGCAGGTAATCGCTCAGTCACAGAACAAGACATAAAAGGTGATTTTCATTCGCGACTATGCGATAAAGAACTGAAACAGTCAAATGATCAAACATACTGACGTGTCAAAAGGAGAAAGAGTTGAAAAGTCAGAAAATGCCAAAAAGAATGCCACGGAGGAGAATGTCATCCATGTCGTTGACCATGCAGAGAAAGATAGTGATGACAGTTACAGAAGGAAGACGAAGAGCCGAGGCCGTTGAGATTCCTCAGGTGGATAGGAAACCTAAAAACGGTTACAGCCCAAGAAGAGGCTGAGGATTAAAAAGAGAGAGAAAGGAACCATTGGGGGATGGTTGAAGAACTTAGAGATTGAACAGGCTAGCACAGTAGATTTGAGATTACATTGTAATTTGCAGTTTTTCAATAAAGAAGAGTGTTCTGTGTGTTCTGTATATTTTCTGTTGTGTACAAACTTCAGTAGAGTAGTATTCTAAGTTCTTTTCAGTTTAATGGATACCTTTTGACCCTCATGATCAGGCTTATGGGATGTGACTGTCAAAAGGTACCCATCATGTATTTTTATTCTTTTTTTATGTTTGTGTCTGGAACTGAGGAGAGACTAGTCAGAGTTGGAAACAAGTCCTAGGCGAGCTAGATGGTCCAGCTAGGGAACTTGTAGGGAAAGGAGATAGAGTGAGAAAGGTGCATGACTGATCTGATTCAGTCATGGAGAGTAAGATGAGATGAGGAGTGAAACATTTCGGTGGGTAGGGAACCTAGGAAAGAGGGAATAGGATAGTCCTTCTGGTTAGGGTCTGAGAGTAGCCCTAAGAGGCTCAAAGGTGAGCCTAGAGAGTCCTGAATTGAATAGGATTCCTAGTGAGATTCCTAGAAGAGAGTAGGAATCTCAGAGAGCAAGGTGACCTCCCCATCACTAGGATTAATGAAAACATGCATACTAATTTAGAATAATGCAGAAAAATAGAAGAACTGATTTTCATTTTTATTAATGAAAAGAAGTCAACATAGGAGGAATAAGGGTTAGACCCCCATTTCCCGGGATGGTTGTTGTATTTCTAAAGGTTGTTATTGTTCTAAGGCCATGATTCCACGTCTAAAATCTGCCTACATCAGAGAAAGAGGGAGAAATAAGTTAGTTCGTATGAATTGAGAAATGAAGGAGCTAACATTCTATCCTAATATACCGATCTCTTTTCAAAAACAAAAATCCAAAATAGAAATGCAAATACATATTCAAAATGGCACATGGAAGGAGAAAAAGTGTTTTATTTTGTTGCTTCATGTACAGGTACAGGTATGAAGACTAAGTAGGTAGTTGAAGGGACATGCATTTACTACATGCATGAAACTTTCCAACTGAATTCATGTAGAGGTGAAGACCAATTACAGAGGTTGTAGAGGGGGCATACATACATTATAAGTATGGGACCTTCTGACTAAATTGATGATGCTCCAGAAGATCTGTTGTTGAAGGGATGTGACATTCTTTCATGAAACCTTTCAACCCCTAAATTATTCATTCAGTGCTACCAGAGGTGTTCAGTTCATTTCATAATTTGTAGAGTTTCTACAACTAATTAAATTGTTACAAGATTGCTGAAAGAGGTATTCTTCCTACTCTGCTATAGAAAAAAACATTTCACAACGTTGGTTGTCATATACATATCAGATTTGCAATTGAGGGTGTATAGCATGTCAAAATTAAGCATATGAAGCAACAAAGCAAGCTACCATTTGAGAAGAATAGAAAGGAAGCATTACTTCAATCAATCATGGGGAAGCAATAGAGATTCTCCTAATGCAAAACAAGGATAGCATAGAATATGCAAGAGGCTACCTAAGGTTCAGACAAATTCAAGAGTACAATGAAGTCTATGAAATATCCCCATTATTTTCACAAAGACCAATTTTAATGTAGGAAAAGAAAGCTAAAGGGGATGAAGACATTGTTCAAATACATGTTGATTTGATTTCTTTTCAAAGGTGGAGTATACTGTAACAACAGAGGAATTTACTATATTTTGCACATGTGTCAATTTGCAACTGATTGTAGTAGAGGTATTTATCCTATTCTTCTACATAAAGATGTTTTACAATGCATTGGTTATCACATAAATCAGATTTTCTTTCAAGGATGTATTTAAGTCAATTGGATCATATAAGGAAGTAGGGAAGGTAACATTAAGACGATATATTATTGTTCAAAAAGTGCAGAAAATGATCAACATATACAGATTCATGAACAACAATAATAATGTTGTTATGAATGTTAAGGAAAAATGTATCATCCAATTTGAAGGAAACAACAACAGTTTATAATGATAACATAAGACATTCAATGAAACTAAACTAAGGTGATATAGCTCCAGAGAAATGATATAATGTTTGATGATTCTTACAAAGAATTCACAATGGAACCTATATTATGTTCATCAAAGGTCCTTGTCATTTCAGTGCTTATAAAAGTGTTACTAAAGGTGACATTTTCATATTATAAGAGAAGACACAGAAGCATGTATATAAAGTCTTGAAATTTAAAAAAAAAAGGATCCTACTTTAGTTTGATTCAGCCAAATGATCAGGAAATATATAGAGCTACAACAATAGAAGAGGAATTACACAAAATATAAATACAACAAATATATTTAGCCTGTTAATACTCTGTTTTGATTGCAAATAAGCATTCATTCTGAGAATGAAATCTATAAAGAGTGCAATAAATGAAAAATATCATTGATAGTGAATCATGGTGATCAGCTACAGAGAATAAAAGGAAGAGATGGTGATAATAAGCTATGTACAACTATTCCCTCAAGTTATTCATTAAGTCCTAGAAAATCATAAAGTTAATATCAGACATGGCATAATATTTCAGCAATGAGAACATCAAATATTACACTTTATGAATAATCATGTGAAGGTTATAATGTTGTCGCAAAAGAGTCAAACTATAAAATATTTTAGAAAGGAATTTAACGAACATTTTGGAAGGAAGCAAATACTTCATAAGAAATAATATCCCCAATATTCAGGATAAGTGGACTTACCTATCTTAGTTTTCAAAAATTATCTTCAGGTTAAAATTTTAGATTACTATGACAGAGAATGACAATAAATTTACACAGGAATGTTTATACTTCAATATATCGGCAGTAGTGACCTTGACATATAAGGAAAGCATATTCAACAAATTAAGTAAACGCATCTTTATGCAAAAACTACAATGGCTCAGTGATGTTAAAGATGAATTTAATTTAAAGCCTATATTCATAAATATGCACTATGATAGTGAGGTCTTATTTCTTACAGTATGATAATGAACATATATATGCAGAGGTGTTGTCATTTCAAATAGAGGAAAAGGAAAGCAAGTAAGAAATTGTTTTATTCTTCAGAATGAGCACAAACTGATATTTTCAAAGCTAATGGAGTCAATAAATATATAAGCACATATATCTACATATTCAAGAAAGGGAAAACAGAGTTTATGTGTCTTTTATTTTGAAACCCTCATTCTAGCTACAACAAAAGGAGATAAAGGAATCTTTTAAATTTTATTGTTTTCATGACAGCACCTTCACTACCCAAGCATTCTTGTAACTTTCAGAGAAATCTAGGTGGAGATAAGGGTAACACGTTGAAGAAAATCATGAACACTAAGCAATCATTACAACGGCAGAATGGCTTTTTAAATCTACAGTTTCATACAGCAGAGAGCTTAGTGGAGATGCCATATTTTCAAGAATGCAACTACATGAACAACAAAGGCTTGTATCACTATCTGTTTTAAATAATGTGGGTACTTTACTGAAACCTTCAGCATGATATACTATGAAATAATAACTTTGTTTTCAAAGATACCAACAACAGAAGTAGTGCACTCAAATACACAAATACTTTGGATAAAGAAACTAAAACTTCAATGTTTCCTTCCACATATACATATAGATGCTCAAAAAATGCAAGGAGGCTACAGCCATGAAATTTATAGTTTCAGCAGAACAATACTTACCATTCAAAGCTATCATTTGTAGGATATTTGCACATAAGAAGTACGGAGACCTTCTTTCTCAAGTTCACCATCAAAACTCAAACCCAAACCCTCATTTTTCCATGACAGCAGAACAAGAAAAACATAAGAAGAGCAGCGGGATCTTTTATTTGAAAATGCAAAGGCTAGAAGGAGGATGTCAGCATTCATGGCGATATAAAATGCAACAAGATCAAATTTATCAAACCTTCAAACCCTTGGTAGCAGCAGCGGAGCAACAAAACTCTAAAATCCAAATGAGACAAGTGAAATGTTTTAGGGTTTCATACCCTATGTAACCCGTAGGATATTTTATTTATTGCATTAGTGGTGATCGCATATAGTTTGGAATCTCTGTGATAGGGATAGAAATAGTTGTTATGGATCTAGTGTAGCATCTCTTAGGTTAGGAAATACATTGGAAGCCTTAAGAGATTAAACTCAAACTTGTCTAAATAAAGAATAATGTTTTCATTGAGTTTAAGTTTATTAACTAATGAATGTCATTTGTTAAGTGATATTCATTAGTTTATGAACTTAGATTTTATGAAAATATTATTGTTTTGTTTAAAACAAGTTTTAGTTTAATAAAATTTATATTTTATTTTATCTAAAAACAATCCAAATCTAAGGTAAACAAAAATAGATAATTTAATAAATATCAATTTTTTTAAGAAGGGTATTCATTAAGTGATATATTTTTGTTATTTTAGATTTAGAGAATTTTTAGATAAATATAAATTTTATTCTCTTTTAAATTGATTAACTTGTTATTTATTATCTTTAATTGATTATATCTTAATATATTTTTATTTTATTTTATTTTTTAAAAAAATAGCTTAAACTATTTATTTGTTTTTCCTAAAAAAAATTAAATATGTTATAAAACAATCAATTAAAAATAAATAAATATATTGTCTTGAGTGTTCTCATATTTATTTATTTACTAGTTATTATTTTATAATACTTCAATATATCTAGTCTTAAACAAATAAATAAAATTATTTGTTTAAAATTAAATATATTGAAATATCATAAAACAATAATTAGTAAATAAATAAATAAAAATAAATTCTAGTTATTTACTTATTAATTATCACTTGAGATCACTTTAAAATATCAAATTTATAAAACAAATTACCTATTGTTCGTTTTATAAATTAAATATACTAAAGTAATGTCAAGTAATTAATAAATAAATAATTAGTTAGTCTTAGGGGGATTATTCTTTTGTGCACAAACTTGTGGGTAATATTAGTTATTTATCACAATTATAAGATAAATAATTATTAATTATTCTAAAAGTGTAATTTAGAGGGTTTTCTTGTCTAGGAGTTGGCTTTGGATGAGTTCCACCTATCTAGAGTTGACTAGCAGTTGACTTCCTGTCTCATGAGCATTTCTAGGAGAGTTATTCTGTTCTTGCTTAGATTTGTTGCTATTAAGGGACTGTTTACAACACTTGGGGCCTGTTTGTAGTTGCAGTTCAATTATGATCAGTTTTGGGGATCTTTTGGAGCACTTATACCTCTGTTTCTAGCAGTTATGCCCTTGATTTGGTGGGATTTGTCTTCATATCCGAACCCACATATTATGTATATTTGAGGGATATTTGGAGTATTTTTGGAGGGATTTTGAGTTACACTTTGGTTATGCATGGTTTGGTGGAGTTGTTGGAGCACTTAGACTTCAGTTTCTAATAGTTATGGCCTTTTTTTGGTGGAGCTTTCTCATGCATTTGACCCTTTGGGATCTGATGCCTATATTTTGTATTTTGACCTCATTTTGGAGGACCTTCTTTTCTTCACATGTTCTTTCACATTGCAGACTTGTGAATGTATTGTAAGGGCATTTTGTAGCAGAGTTTTGACAACATTGATTATATTGATACATCGGTTCCTTCTCATTGGTTTGAAGTGCAATATTGTGGATTTTATTGCTTTTAGGTTGTGTTATCCTTCTTTTAAGCTATATCCTTTCTTGCATATTCAAAATATTGATACTTTTTATTACATGTCTTTGCTTGTGAATCCTAGTTCTTTGCTGAAAATTGGTGAAACCTAGTTTCCCTTCCAAAGCTAAGGATTTCAGATCCTTGCATAGAATGATTGTTGTAGTTTCATGTCTATCTGAGCATTGAGAGCCATTGGTATTTTTGTGACTCATGTTGATTCATTCAAAGTTACAAACAAATTATTTGGTGTATCACCTCCTTTAGATTTTTTCTAGGTATTCATATTATCCTTCCATCTATTTCCCACATACACATTTAGTTTTAGGTGATATTTCCAAATCCAATAGGAACTGTCCTAGAATCTGGAGATTTGTTCTCTTCTCCACCAATGAGAATGTTTCCATGTTTCAACATGGTAGCTAGATTTTATTATCAAAGCTAAAGGCGCAATCCTGATTGAAAATAGTTTTTGGCACGCTCGGTGGGACACAAAATACTTCATAGTTCCTTGCAAGTCATTATTTTTTATTGTTATTTTGGTGTGAACAATAGTATTTCAACCTTTTGGAAGGTTTTTTTCAGTACCTAGTGACTCTGTTTTGAAGGTTTTATTGTAGATTCAGTTGCAGACTTATTTAATGAGAAGGAATCCTACAAGAACAAACAATGAAGGATTCATTTATCAAGAGTTACAGCCTAGTAGAAGAGGTAGCAAATCAGCAAGAAGAAATAGAGCATCTCAAGCTGCAGGAGAAAGATCCTCTTTTCTTGGATCTAATTTTTCATTATTTGAAAATCCTATTTTTGAAGATCAAACTGTCATTTCTGAAGGTCATGAGGTAATTATTGAAGATTTCAGTTTTCCTGAAGATTTAAGTGTTATTGACAATTCTGGATCAAAATTACCTATTTTTGAAGAATCAGCAAAGGATCAATCTACTTTTGTAGCATCCACAAGTGGTATTGCTACCCCAAGATTGAAAACATATCAAAGGAAGGTAACTCAGTGAAATAAATCTATTGTACCACCTGTAATTCAGTAGCAAGTACCACCAGTACATATGGCTATAAATCTGTCATTTGTGGCCTTCGATGCTGGCAGCCCATTACAAATTGTTGTCCATCATGATATTCCACCAGCAACACTAAAAATTTTTTCGTATTTCAATGGTGAGAATCATATTTCAGCAATAGAGCATATTAAAGATATTTCTACTCTTTGTGGATTACATCAAGTTACTCATGATGATGTAGCATTAAAACTATTAGCAGCATCGCTCAAGGGTAAAGCATTAATCTGGTTTAGAATTTTTCCAGTTAACTCTATTGCTACATGGGATGAGCTAGGGACTGTTTTGATCAGTAAATTTGAGGATAGGTCAAATAATTTATCATTGGTTAAGCAGTTAACTACTATTAAGAGAAGTGTTAATGAACATATTTCTGATTTCAATTTTTGTTTTCAACAAACTTGCGATGGAATTCTAAGATATGTTAAACCCTCCAATGACTATGCATTTCTATTTTATTTGAAGGCTTTTAACAGTGACATTTCACTTATGATACAGTCTATGTGAGGGCATACTTTACCTAATGCTTATGATGTTGTTATTAGAGCTAAAAATAACTTGATACAAGCTGGAAAGTTACCTCCAAGGCCTCTAATGCCTTATTGTGCAGAAATAAAACTAGTTGTACCAGTTGTTATACCACCTATTGCTTATGTTCCTCCATTTCCAACACTCAATATCTAGGTTGTAGCAGAATAACATGCTGCTTCAGCTCCTATTAGGGAAATAAAAGAGTGGACCTTGGAGCTAAAAGACACAAATAAAAACATTTTGAGAACCTTTCAAAATTATGGAAATAAGGTAACGAACTTGAAGAGGCAACAAGGTCAATACAACAGGCCTCCACAACCTTCTTATCAGCAGAATAGACCATCAAATTAGGCTTCTAGTTCAAATCAGCCAAGGCAAGCTCAAGGGAAGTAAAGAAATTATGGTCAAAGAGATGGTCAAGCATATAATTATGCAACTCCTAGCACTTCCTAGGAGATGGTAGTGGTCCCTCAAAATAATTATGTACAGGAGACAGAATGGTGTAACACATGCAATAATGCTCATTTCTGGTTGGATTTTCCTCACGCACTCCAGGCTAGAAGGCAGGATGTTCTGAAGGGACAGTCGATTAATATCCAAATAGAGGTAAAGTATGATCAAACACAAACACAAGGTAATCTTGATATGTCTTTGGTGAATTTTTATGATGATGACGCTATTTTAGCAGTAAATTTTGACCCAAATCAAGTGTGGAGACCTATAGTAGCAGGGACAAGGTCAAAAACCAAGGCTAGAAATAATCAACAACAAGTTGATAAGGTACAACAACCTGTTGTTATAGTACAACAGCAAGCTAATAAGGCTAAACAGAAAATACAAGCTCAAAAAGGGATAGAATAGCCATTACAACCATCAAGTGAGCTTGCTATTTTAAAACAACAAGGTTAGTATTTAGAACTTCAATATTGTTGATCATTTAAAGAAGAAACATGTTCCTTTGTCCATGTGGGATGTTTTGGCTCTTCTAGGCCAAAAGGACATGTTGCAAGAGGCCTTGAAATCACTTACATCCCAGCAACCATCTAAATTGGTCAAACCTCCTTCATTTTATATTACTGTCATTATAGGACAACACCTAGTTCACAATTGTATGATTGATTCCGACGCTACTAGTTCAATTATGCCAAAGAAAATTGTAGACCAGCTAGGCCTTAAATATGAGCCACTTGAAAAAGAGGTAGTCCAGTTAGATGGGTCAGCAGTTGCAACTGTGGGAGTTATAAGGAACCTAGACTTAACATTGCATGCTTGTCCTTGTTGTTCATGAGTGCCTATGGATATCTATATTATTGATTTACCTCCTAACTTTTCTATCTGTTTGTCACGATATTTTACTACCAAGATAGGAGGTTACCTATCTGCAGATTGGTCTCACATTCTTTTTTGTACTAGGTACGGTACCAAGGTTACCATTAAATCAGAACCTATTGCAAAATTATGTGTTGAACAATATATTGCTAGAAATGAATTAGCAGCTGTATTATTTGATGAAGAGGAAATATCTGATGTTCATGAGGCTCAAACATAAATAAGTAATTTTCCTAATGTTTTGTTCAATGATTGGGCTATTAAAAATGTTGGAATTTTAGATAAACAGATACTATGTTATCCATGAGATTTCTAATTTTCTACTAGCTATTGTAAAAAGTGCAGATTTAAATTTTGAACAACAATCTAATGTTGTTTGGAAGCTATTTTTTGATGGTTCACACAGTAAGATAGGTGCAGGGGGAGGTTGTATGTTGATTTCACCAGAAAATGAGAGGTATTATGCATCTTTCAAATTTACTTTTAGTTGTACTAGTAATGTTTCTGAATATGAGGCCCTTGTGAATGGATTAAAGTGGGCTATTAAAAGAGGAATCAATTGTTTACAAGTTTATGGTGATTCGGAACTGATTGTAAATCAAGTTAGAAATATCCATAAAACTCAGAAAGATTTATTGAAAAGTTATAAGTATGTTTTATGGGATTTAATTGAAGGTTTTGAGGCTTTTAATTTGTAATCTATTCCTATAAATCAGAATAAATGTGTTGATAGACTTGTTGCTGTTGGTGCCCAGTATGATATCCCAATTGAGATTAGCAATAATAAGGGGCTAAACTATGTAAAAGTGATTGTTAGACCTGTTGTCCCTAATAATGTTGATTGTTGGCAAGTTTTGGAATCTAACCAGCACATTGTTAATTTTTTGAGAGAAGATGCTAAGTTTGTACAGCCAAACCAGCAGAAATTGTAGGATCAATATGAAGATCAAATCATTCAGTTAAAGAAAAATAAGATGCCCAAGGTTCTTGTGACCTTAGAATCCATGTTTGGTACTAATGATCAATTTAAAAAGGATAAATCTAGCTTGCAGATTAAAGAAGAACATTATGAAGAAGTATTAGTTGCAAAGGACAAAGTGTTGAAACTTGGAAAGGTATGTACACTTGAAGAGTGTCAAACCTTTGTTAACTTATGCAATGAATTTCACGATATTATTTCTTGGAATTATTCAGATTTGAAAGGATTTGATCCTAGTATTTCTCAGCATACAATTCAGTTAGAACTAGGAGCTAAACCAGTTAGGCAAAAATAGAGGCCAATAATTCCTAAATTAGAGCCTCTCATGATTAAATAATTGAATAAACTGATTGAGAGCAATGGTATATTCCCAATCAAACATACTTCTTGGGTATCGAATCTAGTTCCAGTTAGGAAAAAGAATGGAGAAATCAAGTTGTGTGTTGATTTCTGTGACTTGAATAGAGCTTCATTAAAGGATAGACATCCTTTGCCTTTAATGGAACAAATTTTACAAGTTGTTTTAGGTTCAGAATGGTTTTCATTGCTTGATGGTTTCTCTCATTATAACTAGATTTTGGTGAAAGAAGAAGACATATTTAAAACAGTGTTTATTACCAAATGGGGAACTATGGCTTATCAAAAGATGCCATTTGGTTTATCTAATGTAGGTGCAACCTATCAGAAGGCTATGGATAATGCCTTCATAAACTTAATGTACAGGTTTGTACTTGTTTATCTTGATGATATTATAGTATTCTCAAAGAATGCATCAGTTCACTTTCAACATTTAAGAATTATCTTTGAGAGATGCAGGGAATATGGTATTTCTTTAAATCCCATGAAAAGTGTATTTGTTGTCTATGAAGGTAAATTTCTTGTATTTATTGTTTCAAAAAAGGGTATCACCATTGAACTCGAAAGAGTAAGTGTTATCCTTTCCCTACCACTTCCTGATCACAAAAAGGGTCCTCAAAGTTTCTTAGGAAGAATCAACTTTGTGAGAAGATTCATTCCAAACATTGCTGAATTACTGATGCCTTTAACAACCGTGCTTAAGAAAAATATTGTTTTCAGATGGACCAAAGAAGGCAAACGTAGATTTGAATTAATTAAGGAAGCATTAGCTACTGCCTCTAATTTATTAAATCCTGATTTTTCAAAGGATTTCATTTTATATGTTTATGGGAACGTTGATAGCATTGTTGCCATGTTAGTTCAAGAAAATGATAAAGGTTTTGAGCAGCCAATAGCTTTTTTCAGTCAAGGAATTTAAGACTATGAGCTAAATTATTCATTTATTGAAAAGCATGTACTTCTTGTGATTAGAAGTTTGAAGAAATTTAGACATATGCTTTCTAACAATAAGATCCAACTAATGGTTGCACATCCTTTTGTTAAAGATTTCTTGCTGAATAAAGATTTCAACACCAAGAGAGCTGGCTGGATTACCAAGGCAATGGAGTATGACATTGAAATCAAAGTTACCAATCTGGTAAGAGGTAATGGTTTATGTGAATAGCTTGCTGTAAATGGAGATAACACTCCAAAAGATGACTCTGAAGTTATTTTGGCTTTAGAAGGTGATGAACAACTTGTTGTCCCAAAATTTCAAAATGATTGGGTGGAAGATATGGTTATCTTATTGCAAACAGGACATTGTCCTGAAGGTTTGGAAATGTCAAAAAAGAGGTATTTTATATTACAGTCCATTCCTTATTGTTTTCTAAATAATATATTATTTAGAAAGGATTTGCAATGTGTCCTATTAAGATGCATTAGACTAGATCAGATTGATCATATTCTACATGAATTTAATGAAGGACTAGATGGAGGCCATTTCTCATTGAGAGCTACAACTCTTAAAGTGATGAAAGTAGGCTATTATTGGCCAAGTGTATTTAAAGACTCACACTCTTGGGTAAGAAAGTGCAAACAATGTGTAATGTTTGTTGGAAAGGAAAAAATAGCAGCGTTGCCTTTACAGCCTATTCAAGTGGACTAGCCATTTATGAAATGGGGTCTTGAATTCATTAGTGTCATCAACCCACCTTCAAGTGTAGGTCATAAGTGGGTGTTGATAGCCACTGATTATTTCACCAAGTGGATAGAAGTAGTTTCCCTCAAAGAGGCAAATGAGACAGTTGTTTTGAATTTTTATGATGATTTAGTTTGCAGATTTGGTGTACTATATTCAATCATTTCAGATAATGCACTTGCATTTATAGGAAATAGAGTTGTTTAATGGGCTATTAAGAAAGGTGTGTACCTGAATAAATCATCAAATTTTTACCCACAAGGTAATGGGCAAGCTGAATCCACCAACAAGAACTTGAATCAGATCATAAAGAAGACCCTAGAAGGAAATCAACATTCTTGGCATGAGAAGTTGAAATCAACACTTTGGGATGATAGAATAACTCGTAAAAGGTCAATCAGAATGTCTCGTTACACACTGGTTTACAGTAAGGAAGATAGACTACCTATTTCAATTGAGTTTCCAGCACTTGATTTTATGTATCAATTGGATATTATTGATGAAGAGCCTATGATAGCAAGGTTGGCTCAATTGAATGAGTTAGAAGAGAAAAGGAGAGATGCATTGCAGAAAATTGAGCTTCATCAAGCTCAAATGAAGAGATCATTTGATAAGAAGGCATCTCCCAAGAATTTCCAGCCGGGAGATATTGTTTTAAAATGGGATGAATTAAAAAGAAGACCAGGAAGGCATTCAAAATTTGATGCTATGTGGGATGGTCTGTATATCATAACAGCCAACATGCCACACAATGCTTTCCATTTATATACACTTGAAGGAGAAGAGTTAGCAATCCCAATGAATGGGATACATCTCAAGCATTGCTTTTGAGGTTAGTTGGTTTGAATAAGTGCTTGACACATAGTTAGTTTGATTCAGTTAGTAGTAGTTATTAATTCTAATCTCACAATGGTCAAATCAAGGAGGTACACACCATACATAATCGAGAACCCCTCAAGATTCCTAATCATAAATAATGCATAACTCAATGATGTAATTACAGTGAGAAGGGAAGTTATTTTTAGATAGTTTCTTTTGCAGTTTTTTGAAGGTTAGAATGAAACCCACATTGTTGTTCAAGCTCATTTTGCCTTTGTTTTTAGTTTCTTTTGGTTCTGGTTTTTGAACAGTATCATCATCATATAAATTATTCTCATCACATGATACATGGACAAATTCCACTCTATCACATTATAAACATAATTTTATATAGCAATGATGAAGTACAGATTGTTGTTCAGTCATAGTTTGCTTTCTCTAAGTGTTGTTAGCACATGTTTTAGTTTCAATTGTGTGGTAGAAGAAACTAAGGACATCACTGTTGTACTTCACCATCATGACATGAAAAAGATACCTATCATACAAGGCATGGAATCTATTCTGCTGCCCCATATCATAAGCATTTCATCCATGCAATGACACTATAGTACAACAGTAACATCCTTAGTTTTGTTTTAGTTTCAGTTTTTAGTTTGCAGTTTGAGAAGGTTTGGTTGTTTTTCCTAAAGTTGAAGACTCTGTTCCCAATGGATATGCAAAAGGCAACTAGTTTGATATTGTTCAGCAGGAAAAAACCCCTGAGAGGTCGCCAAAAATGTTACCTATTTTCACTATTTAGTTTTAAAAGGTAGGGTTAATATCAGCCCTTATATTACTGGTGAAAGAAGTTCTTTTGGGGTAATAAGTTGTCAAATTTCTTATGTTCTAGATTGTTGTCATGTTCTCATTTATTTGGAAAATATCAAAAAATGTTTCATTTTGTGTTGTCATAACTATAAAAAAGAACTGCTTTTTTGCAAAGTACAAAGATATTTTGAATTCATAGAAGAAAAATGCTTTGTTCACTTCTTACAAACATGAAAATAACATTTAAAGAGTCCACACAAGCAGTGGTTACTTTCAAAACCATAAATTGGAAGGTGCATTTCACAAGATAAATAAAAGATATTTTTTAATTAAAAGATATTAAAAAATGAAGTGGATTTTATACAACGACCACACAACCTGTGGTCTAGGATTAATGTAAACATGCATACTAATTCAGAATAATGCAGAAAAATAGAAGAACTGATTCTTATATTTGTAAATGAAAAGAATTCAACATAACAAGAATAAGGGTTAGGCCCCCCATTGCCTGGTATGGTTGTTGTATTTCTGAAGGTTGTTGTTGTTCTAAGGCCACAATTCCACGTCCAAAATCTAACTACGTCAGAGAAAGAGGGAGAAAGAAGTTAATTCGTATGAACTGAGCAATGAAGGAGCTAACATTCTATCCTAATATGATGATCTCTATTCAGTAACAAAAATGCAAAGACATATTCAAAATGGTACATGGAAGGAGAAAAAGTGTTTTATTTTGTTGATTCATGTACAGGTGCATGTATGAAGACTAAGTAGGTTGTCGAAGGGACATGCATTTACTACACGCATGGAACTTTTCCACTAAATTCATGTAGAGGCGAAGACCAATTAAGCCGGTTATAGAGGGGGCATACATACATTATAAGTATGGGACCTTCCGACTAAATTGATGATGTTGCAGAAGATCGGATATTGAAGGGAAATGACATTCTGTCATGAAAACTTTCAGCCCCTAAATTATTCAATCAGTTCTACCAGAGGTGGTAAGTTCTTTTTAGAATTTTTAGAAGTGCTACAAGTTATTAAGTTGTTAGAAGATTGCTGAAAGAGGTATTCTTCCTACTCTACTACAGAAATTTGTTTTGCAAAATGTTGGCTGTCATATACATATCAAATTTGCATTTGAGGGTGTATAGCATGTAAAAAGCAAGCATATGAAGCAGAAAAGCAAGCTGCCATTTAAGAAGATTAGAAAGGAAGCATTACTTCAATCAGTCATGGGGCAGAAATAAAGATTCTCCTAATGCCAAACAAGGACAACATAGAATATGCAAGAGGCTACCTGAGGTTCAGATAAATTCAATAGTACAATGAAGTCTACATAATATCCCCATTGTTTTCATAGAGACTAGTTTTAATGCAAGAAAAGAAAGCTAAAGGAGATGAAGACATTGTTTAGATACATGTTGATTTCATTTCCTTTCAAAGGTGGAGTATACTGTAACAATAGAGGAATTTACTATATTCTGCACATGTGTCAATTTTCAAGTGATTGTAGTATAGGTATTTATCCTATTATTCTATAGAAAGATGTTTTACAATGTATTGGTTATCATAAAAAATCAAATTTTCTTTCAAGGATGTATTCAGGTCAATTGGATCATATAAGGTAGTAGGGAAGGTACCATTAAGATGGTATCTTATTGTTCAGAAAGTGCAGCAAATGATCAACATAGAAAGATTCATGAACAACAATAATAATGTTGTTATAAATGTTAAGGACAATTGTATCATCAAATTTGAAAGAAACAACAACAGTTTATAATGATAACATAAGACATTCAATGAAAGTAAACTGAGGTGATATAGCTGCAGAGCAATGATATAATGTTTGATGATTCTTATAAAGAATTCACAATGGAACCTATACTATGTTCATTAAAGGTCCTTGTCATTTTAGTGCTTATAAAAGTGTTACTAAAGGTGGCATTTCCAGATTATAAGGGAAGACAGAGAAGCATCTATATCAAGTCTTGAAATTTAAAAAAAAATATCTTACTTTAGTTTGATTCAGTCAAATGGTCAGGAAATATATAGAGATACAACAATAGAAGAGGAATAACACAAAATATAAATACAACAACAAATATATTTAGCCTGTTAATTCTTTGTTTTGATTGCAAATAAGCATTCATTCTGAGAATGAAATCTATAAAGAGTGCAATAAAGGAAAAATATCATTGATAGTGAATCATGGTGATCAGCTATAGAGCATAAAAGGAAGAGACGACGATAATCATCTATGTACAACTATTCCCTCAAGTTATTCATTAAAGTCCCAGAAAATCAAAAAGTTAATATCAGACATGGCATAATTTTTCAGCAATGAGAACAACGAATATTACACTTTATGAATAATCATGTGAAGGTTATAATGTTGTCACAAAAGAGTCAAACTGTAAAAGATTTTGGAATGGAATTTAATGGACATTTTTGAAGGAAGCAAATACTTCATAAGGGAAAATACTATCCATATTCAGGATAAGTGGACTTACTTGTCTTAGTTTATAAAAAATCATCTTCAGGTTAAAATTTCAGATTACTATGACAAAGAATGATAATAAATTTATACAGGAATGTTTATACTTCAATATATCGGCAGTAGTGACCTTGACATATAAAGGAAAGAATTTTTAACAAATTAAGTAAATACATCTTTATGCAAAAATGACAATGGCTCGATGATGTTAAAGATGAATCCAATTTAAATCCTATATTCAGAAATATGCACTATGACACTGAGGTCTTATTTCTTACAATATGATAATGAACATATATATGCAGAGGTGTTCTCATTTCAAACAAAGGAGAAGGAAAGCATGTAAGAAATTGTTTTATCTTCAGAATGAGAACAAACCTATATTTTCAAAGCTGATGGAGTCAATAAATATATAAGCACATATATCTGCAGATTCAAGAAAGGGAAAGCAAAGTTTATGTGTCTTTTATTTTAAAACCCTCATTGTAGCTGTAGCAAAAGGAGATAAAAAAATCTTTTAAGTTTTTTTGTTTTCATGATAGCACCTTCACTACCCAAGCATTCTTGTAAATTTCAGAGACATCTAGGTGGAGATAAGTGTAACACATTGAAGAAAATCATGAACACTAAGCAATCATTACAACAATAGAATGGGTTTTTAAATCTACAGTTTCATACAACAGAGAGCTTAGTGGAGATGCCATATTTTCAAGGTAAATGCCTGTATCACTATCTATTTTAAAGAATGTGGGTACTTTGCTGAAACCCTCCAGCATGACATACTATGAAATAATAACTTTGTTTTCAAAGATACCAATAGTAGAAGTAGTGCACCCAAATACACGAATACTCTGGATAAAGAAATTGAAACTTTAATGTTTCCTTCCACAGATACATATAAATGCTCAAAAAATGCAAGGAGGCCGCAACCATGAAATTTACAGTTTCAGCAGAACAATACTTACCATTTAAAGCTATCAGTTGCAAGATATTTGCACATAATAAGTACGGAGACCTTCTTTCTCAAGTTCACCATTAGAACTCAAACCCAAACCCTCATTTTTCCATGGCGACAGAACAAGAACAGCATAAGAAGAGCAACATGCTCTTTTATTTTAAAATGCAGAGGCTAGAAGGAGGATGTCAGCATTCATGGCGATATAAAATGCAACAAGATCAAATTTCTCAAACCTTCAAACCCTTGGCAACAACGGCGGGGCAACAGAACTCTAAAAGCCAAATGAGACAAATGAAATGATTTAGGGTTGCATACCCATGTAACCCATAGGATTTTTTTTATTGCATTAGTGGTGATCGCATATAGTTTGGAATCCGCATGATAGGGATAGCAATACTTGCCGTGCATTTAGTGTAGCATCTCTTAGGTTAGGAAATGCATTGGAAGCCTTAGGAGATTAAACTCAAACTTGTCTAGATAAAGAATAATGTTTTCATTGAGTTTAAGTTTATTAACTAATGAATGTCATTTGTTAAGTGATATTCATTAGTTTATGAACTTAGATTTTATGAAAATATTATTTTTTGTTTAAAACAAGTTTTAGTTTAATAAAATTTATATTTTATTTTATCTAAAAACAATCTAAATCTAAGGTAAACAAAAATAGATAATTTAATAAATATTGGTTTTATTAAGAGGGTTATCATTGAGTGATATATTTTGGTTATTTTAGATTTAGAGAATTTTTAGATAAATATAATTTTTATTCTCTTTAAATTGATTAACTTGTTATTTATTATCTTTAAATGACTATATCTTTTTTTTTTTTAAACAAATAGCTTAAACTATTTATTTATTTTTCTATATATATATATATATATAAAACAATCAATTAAAAATAAATAAATATATTGCCTTGAGGGTACTTATATTTATTTATTTACAAATTATTATTTTATAATACTTCAATATATCTAGTCTTAAACAAATAAATAAAATTATTTGTTTAAAATTAAATATATTGAAATATCATAAAACAATAATTAGTAAATAAATAAATAAAAAGAAAGTCTAGTTATTTACTTATTAATTATCACTTGAGATCACTTTAAAATATCAAATTTATAAAACAAATTACCTATTGTTCGTTTTATAAATTAAATATACTAAAGTAATGTCAAGTAATTAATAAATAAGTAATTAGTTAGTCTTAGGGGGGTTATTCTTTTGTGCACAAACTTGTGGGTAATATTAATTATTTGTCACAATTATAAGATAAATAATTATTAATTATTCTAAAAGTGCAATTTAGAGGGTTATCTTGTTTAGGAGTTGGCTTTGGATGAGTTCCACCTATCTAGAGTTGACCAGCAGTTGACTTCATGTCTCATGAGCATTTCTAGGAGAGTTATTATGTTCTTGATTAGTCTTGTTGCTGTTAAGGGAATGTTTACAACACCTGGGGCATGTTTGCAGTTGCAGTTCAGTTATGATCAGTTTTGGGGATCTTTTGGAGCACTTATACCTCAGTTTCCAGCAGTTATGCCCCTGATATTTGACCCTACAGATTATGCATATTTGAGGGAGATTTGGAGCAGTTTTGGAGGGATTTTGAGTTACAATTTGGTTATGCATGGTTTGGTGGAGTTGCTGGAGCACTTAGACTTCAGTTTCTGATAGTTATGGCCTTTTTTGGTGGAGTTTTTTCATGCATCTGACCCTTTTGGATCTGATGCCTATATCTTTGTATTTTGACCTCATTTTGGAGGACCTTCTTTTTTTCACATGTTCTTGGACATTGCAGACGTGTGAATGTATTGTAAGGGCATTTTGTAGCAGAGTTTTGACAACATTGATTATATTGATACATTGGTTCCTTCTCATTGGTTTGAAGTGCAATACTGTGGATTTTCTTGGATTTAGGTTGTTTTATCCTTCTTTTAAGCTATATCCCTTGCTGCATATTCAAAATATTCATACTTGTTATTATAGGTCTTTTCTTGTGAATCCTAGTTCTTTGCTAAAAATTGGTGAAACCTAGTTTCCCTTTCAAAGCTAAGGATTTCAAATCCTTGCATATAATCATTGTTGTAGTTTCATGTTTGTCTGAGCATTGAGAGTCATTGATATTTTTGTGAATCATGTTGATTCATTTGAAGTTACAAACAAATTGTTTGGTGTATCACCTCCTTTAGATTTTTTGTAGGTATTCATATTATCCTTCTACCTCTTTCCCACATACACATTTAGTTTTAGGTGATATTTCCAAATCCAATAGGAACCAGCCTAGAATCCATAGATTCATTCTCTTCTCCACCAACGAGAATGTTTCCATGTTTCAACAGGATAGCTAGATTTTATTATCAAAGCTAAAGGCACAATCCTGACTAACAAAAAAAACTAATAAAGAATGCTAAGTCTAGAGATACATCAATCAAGTAGACACAAAGCACAACAAAGGTGACAGGAAATGGAAAGAAGCAAAAGTAAAAAAGGGATAAGAAAGTTGTTGATGAAGAAAGTTAAGAAACAAAATTTGAGAAAGAGAGTAAGGAACTCAAGGCTAGATGCAAGAAATCGAAGGTGGTAGGTTCCTCCACTACAAAATTTGTTGAGTCTAAATCTGGTAAAGTAGTTTATGTAAACTTAATCATTCAGAATGTTAGTATGTGATACTTGTTGGAGTACTATCACTTACTTGATGAGGAAGATCATTTGAAAGTTTAGGATGTTGTAGTTGTATGTGTTAATTTTAGCCTTGTTAATCAACCACACACTTCAACATAGTCCTTCTTCACCAGGTACATACAAGACTGAATATGAGATTATTCATCTTATTTGCCTGCGTGATTCGACCTGTTGCCTTCTATCTAGATGGGGTT
>MU228421.1:2134119-2144496 GCA_018584345.1 Thuja plicata | reverse complement strand
AATACAGATTTAGGATTTTCTGCATTCGACACTCAGGTCGAGTAGAGTCAGTTAAAACTCAGAATTGCCTAGTACAATAGGACTTTGATGATTCAAAAGAATGACAAATGCAACAAAATTGGTTAGAAGTGCAAGATGCCAATTTTGGGGTGTTACATTTTGCCCCTTTTTGAATTGATGTGCAAGTGGCGCATTAATTCAAAGAATCATCTGATGCCTGAAGCACAAAAGAAAGGATTTTGAACACCCAGTTTTGACCGTGAGGTACAAAAAACTAAACATGGCGTCAAGTGATTTGAAAAGCACGGAACACCCAGTTTTGACCGTGAGGTACAAAAAACTAAACATGGCACCAAGTGATTTGAAAAGCATGGAACACCCAGTTTTGACCGTGAGGTACAAAAAACTAAACATGGCGCCAAGTGATTTGAAAAGCATGGAACCCCCAATTTTGACTGTGAGGTACAAAAAACTAAACATGGCGCCAAGTGATTTGAAAAGCATGGAACACCCAGTTTTAACCATGAGGTATGAAAAATTGAATATGCCCCAAGTGATTGAAAAGCATGGAACACCCAGTTTTGACCGTGAGGTACGAAAAACTGAATATGCCCCAAGTGATTGAAAAGCATGGAACACCCAATTTTGACCGTGAGGTATGAAAAACTGAACATGGCGCCCAAGTGATGAGGATTTGATTAGATTGATTAGAATAGATTCAATGATGTAATCATCCTGCCCCCTTAGGAGCAAAATCAAAAGATGACACATCATAATGATGATGAAGAGCGAAAAAATTGCAGATAGATGTTGAGTCGAAGATCAAGAAGAACTCAAAATAGATTATGGAAGAATTCAAAAGATTCAGAATCAATTTCGAGTGATTTGAAGGTTAGGTTGACCAAGTTTGACTGGGGTTGACTAGAGTTGACTTTTGAAGAAAAAAGTCAAAGATATCAGAAAATGATGATATGATAAGAGTCTAACGAGAAAGCGAGGTCAGAAGGGTAACTACACAAGCGTCCGATCGTGTCAGTCCCAAAAATTTTAAAATTTGATTTTGAGCTATATAGAAGTGTCAGATTTTGATTTTGATCACGAAAATGGATTTAGGCCGGTCAAATTAGGTAGTGGTGAAATTTTTACACAAAACGGAGCACTTTGAAAAATTAGGTCAAACCCTATATAAGGACAAAAGGGTCATTTTTAAATCATTTCAACCCTTTGACTTTTGTGAATTGAGAGCTCTGAGTAGAAGACAAAATGGTGGTCCCCTATAGAAACCATCGATTCAAGCGATCTAGGAGACACAATCGGCCCGCAGCGTACAAACCACCTGTAAGTAGTCGATAAACCTCTTCGTAAATCAAATTTCATGTATTTCGGTCAATTTTTTAGCATGTTTTTCACGTTTTCAAGCAGTGGGTCATGGGTCGTCGCGTGAAGAATTAGTTTCTTCACGTGCCCTGTAGGGAAAGCTAGCGCGAAGAAACTATGTTTCACGCCGCTCGAAATGAAGTTTCACGCGTGGGTGGACCCAATTTCGTGCGAAAAAACCCTGTGAAAGGAATTTTCTAGCGCGATCTCAGATAAAAGATCACGCGAGACTAGAAATTTCGTGTGATATAAAACACTTTGTCACGCGAAAGAGAAATGTTCTTTGCGTGAAATGTTACTCTGTCGTATGTGAAAAAGTCTGCGTCGCGTCCACAAGTGATTGCGTCAGCGTCATTAATGTCTGTAGGATGTCTGGAATGCTTTATTATCACATTATGCTTTGATTATTTGCGAGTACTGCTAGTGCTTTGTTGTTCATATGTCTTGTAGGTTGACTTTCCAGATATAGCATTCAGATCGCATCATCCAGCGATCAGCAGATTGATAGCTCAGCTAGATGATGCTGAGACCGTACATATAGCTACATTGGGACTGAGCACACTATGTGATATACCCAAGATCTAGGTAAATCATGGATTATTGTGTGCATTGGTTGAGCATTTCCATTAGGAAACAAACACATTTTACCTGCCACAGGGGGAGATGACTTTCACTCTCGAGGACATATACAGGATTCTCAGGATACCATTTGTTGGTACTAGAGTGGAGTATGAGACCCGACCCAAGGTGGGCACAGCAGCATTGAGAGAGATCTTCCAAGATGATCTCGTGATGGGCAGGGCTATCCCATGGGATGAGTTGATTAGTTCATATGATAGGACCCACAGATTACCAGTGGTGCTAGCATGCTTCCTTGGGTGCTATTTGATGCCAGACCATGGACAGCATGGTCTAGAGTGTGGCTGGGGCAGGATGCTACAGCTGATGATGGCCAGGCCACGACATTATGGATGGAGCCAATGTATGCTGGCACACATGTATCATGAGATGCATGAGATCATCTACAAAGAGGCAAAGAGTATGGCTGTCGGAGTGTTTGTGTTACATATATGGCCTTGGGAGAATCTTCCCATCACCAGACCCATATGCAAGGATATGAGGCAGCCCTCGGAGCCTTATATATGCAGATACACAGGCATGGTTACCTAGCTCGCGCTGGGTAAGACTGATCAGTGGTGAGCTCAGCTCGATGACCTATCGACAGTGATATGGAGGCTCACAGAGGCCTGTGATGACACGTCAGAGTAGTTGAGTCACATGTTCTACCCCCGTGCGATGATTGGTCGCACCATCATAGTGATAGAGAGATTTCCTCTGAGGTGGGTATGGCGGCAGTTTGGTCGCCCACAAGACATCTCACAGGATTACATGGTTTATTCAAGATTTGCGGATGAGGTGAGCAGAGGCTGGGGTACGACACTAGACCAGGTTCATACTATGATAGACATCTGATCATTGGTACCAGACCAGTGGGATTACCTGAGGGACGTAGCAGATGCCAGCATCACTGTCAAGTACAGAGAACATTTTATCACTCATCCCTTCCTGAGGTTTATAGATCCAGTGGGTACATCAGGGAGAGGACAAGTGGTACCCCCATAGGTAGCGCAGCCACAGGTGTAGTAGGGACAGATGTCGCTACCATAGCAGAGGGCACAATAGGGTCCATGACCCAGGACAGTTCAGGTGGCCATCCCCGCCCGACAGATGGGGATGGATGTAGGAGCAGGTGGCAGTGGTAGCACCAGGCAATCCCAGAGATAGACTACAGCACAGTTGGAGGAGTAGCAGGTACCTCCACAGGAGGAGGTGCAGTAGGAGGATCTGATGCTGGAGGATCAGCCTGCACAGGAGGCAGAGCAAGAGGCAGCGTAGGACCCACAACGGCGCATGTGAGAAAGGATGAGGCAGCTCACTAGACAGGTTGGAGACCTCATGATACAGGTGGCTATGAGAGATGCACAATTATTGGATTGAGACCAGGAGATACAAGATCTCTGGGAGCAGTTGCAGGAGTCACGAGAGGAGGTGCGCTAGCAGACGGTGCGAGTAGCATATTATTATGCCTCCTACATAGGTGCGGTGCCTGACGAGGCATCGTAGGTAGCCAGATTCTCCATTTATGCGAGAGGATCAAAGGGAGCATAGAGGGCGCCTCCTCCAGATAGGGCCCCACCTTCACCTCCTCTAGGTGACGAGGGAGAGGGTCAGAGTTAGGATGCTAGATAGAGATAGGAGATCATAGGATATATCTGATGTGTTGGCATCTTTGTATGATATCACCATTTTGAGATAGATCGTGCTCGAGTAGCACCATTTTGTATTTGTATCGACACATGAGATATATATATATATATATATATATATATGAGCTCATCTTTTGGTATCATCGCATATTGTATTTTATCTTTTATGAGATGTTTCCTATATGCTTAGATGTTTAGAATGTATGCAAATGGATAAATATTTTTGAAAGATATGTATGAAATGCACATGTATGAATGTAAAGATGTATGTATGTAAATGATTGATGAAAATGTAATATGTAAATGAAAATGTAATGTATGATTGATTATGGAATGTGAATATGAATATGGATATGGTACTAACATCTCATGCAGGAGAACAAATGCTAACCAAAAGAACATGTGAAGAAATGAGAGTGAGGATCGAACACCTGTGCAGTCGTGATGAAATGTGAATGATGAAGAAGAAGAAGAACTCTCCAAAGTATGAACCTAGAAGAATACAATGAAGAGAACACTGAATCATTGCCACAATGAAAATGCAATCTTATGCTAGATGCAATATGAAGGTGCAATTCTAGGACATGGTTGTGAAACCCATCATATATTTATCATCATTGAGCATTTTTGGAAACATCAAAGTTGATACAACCCTTACTGGCACCACAATGAAACCATAAGGATATGAATATGACTTATCATCGAATAAAATGTAGGAAATGAACATAAGCACTAGGGCACAAAAGCCAAGATGACCTGAATATTGTTTCCAGTTAATGTTGCAAGAGTACACTAGTATTGAGACATTCAAAGCCAAGATAACCATGAGTGTGATCATGCGTAAACAAACAGATAAATAACAAGCAAAACAATAACAAACAAAGTAATAACAAGCAAGGAGATAGTACCGACCTCACCATGGCGTACAAATAAACAAGATTGAGGGAAGTGAGGCTGTTCCACCTTATTGCGGGAGCTCTTATCACATACACCCTATTTATTTTACGTTGTTGGATCATCGAGACTATGCCAACAAGTAGTAGACAAAGAAAATGTCAATGAAATCCATAAGAATAGACAGCATACAAAGAAATATTCAAGCATAGCTCAGCCTATTTTAAAGTTTTTGAATGTAAATGTGTATGAGGTGTTGAAAAACACCGTTGTGCTTGTGCATGCATTGTGTTTGAATGTTATCGATAGATGTTTATGTTTGAGGTATCCAATATGTGTTAAAAACACAGATGTGTCCAAAGATAGTGTTAAAAAACACTATTATGATGGTGTTGAAAAACACCAGTTTGTGTCAGTAGCGAGTTGTCCTTGAGAAGTGACAAGATTACTGACTTAGGTGTAAACCAGAGATGTGATGAAATGGGGGACCCATGCCCCCAAGTAATGATGACTGACTTGACGTATGTTGCAAGGACAAACCAGATTTGATTGCCCCCAGGCGTATGGCATTAAATCAATGACAAGTCAGGAGGGGTCACAAAGGAACCAGAGTGTCACAAAAGTGACCAAAAGATATGTAAAAACCAAAGCTATAATCATCAAGACTGAGTATCGATAGATACAGTGTGTGATTATAACTCCAACTAGAATGGATGTGAGAAATCTCGATAGAATAGCGACAGTAGGCAGACACAGTGAGAACCACTGGTGACTGACACAAGAGAGATGATTAAGAAGAGAGAGCTCTGTATAAGCTAAGTGACAGTAGGTAGACACAGTGAGAATCACTAGTGACTGTCACAAAGTAGATCCAAAAGATAATAAGACAATGCCCCCAAGACTAGGAGGGTTGCCTTGAGAGTATGACCAGTTTCAATCCATGCGAGTTGGTGTCTTGACGAGTAACTGAAAGAAAATTAAAGCAAGAAAGCAGCAATGCGGGAAAGCAAATGCATAAAGCCAAGTGATGTCACGATAGATATAGCATTGTGGAAAAAGAGGTGCCTATTTACTAGGTTTTCACCTTCTTGGCAAAAATTCTTTTTTTTGCTACCATGACGCCTGTTTGCCAGGTTTTCATCAATGGCACTTTTCTCTTTTTCTCTTTTTTTTGTATTTTTCAATTTTTTAATTTTTTTATATTTTTGGAATATATGATTTTTTTGGAGATACATCAAAGCGCCTATTGCTAGGTTTTCACTAAGATGATCATTTTTTTCAGGACTTTTTCATATTTTTAGAATTTTTTCAGGACTTTAGTATATACATGAGCACACTGAAGATGTCTCAGCTGTAGAACCGCTTCAAATGAAGAGCGTTGATGGGCTCTTTGAGTTGTTCTCCCTCAATAGTAGAGATTTGATAGGTACCAGACCCAAACATTGTAGTAACAATATATGGACCGAGCCAATTAGGTTCAAACTTGCCTTTCTGGACCAGATGTTGTTGATTTTTAGGGTTCTCTCTCAAAATGAGATCACCCACTTGGAAGTCTCTTGGTCGGACCTTCTTGTGATAGCTTTTAGACATCCTCTTTTGGTATGCTCTCAGCTGATTGAACGCCACTTGGCGACGTTCATCAAGTAATTCCAGCTCTTGTAGCTGAGATATTCTAGTATCTTCATCAGTGATGAGGCCTTTCAGAGAGACTTGCAAAGAAGGAATCTCGACCTCAATAGGTAGCACCGCATCTGCCCCATAAACCAATGCATAGGGTGTAGCTCCTTTTGGTGTTCTTATACTTGTCCTGTATGCCCAAAGAGCTAGATTGATCTGCAGATACCAGTCTCATCCGGATTTATGTATTGTGCGATGTAGGATCTTAAGGATTGTTTTGTTGGAAGCTTCTGCTTGTCCATTACCCTAAGGATAATAGATGGAAGACCAGTGTTGAGTAATTTGGAACTTAGAGAAAAGCTCTGTCAAATCCTTATTTTTAAACTGTCCCCCATTATCTGTGATAATCACTGAGGGTACACCATGCCTGTAGATGATGTAATTAAGAATAAACATTGCTACTGTTTTGCCACTGGCAACGAAGAGAGGGACTGCCTCCACCCACTTAGTAAAATAATCCATAGCTATAATGATAAACTTATGTCCGTTGGAGGATGAGGGGTAGATCTAATCCACCAAATCAAAGGCCCATTGCTGAAATGGCCAGAAAGTAATAAATGGAATCAGCTCCTTGGCTGGAGCGTGAATCAAGTTTCCATGTAATTGACATTGTTTGCAGGACTTGGCAAACTGTGTTGCTTCTTTTTCCATGTCTGGCCAGTAGTAACCATCTCTAATAAGTTTGTGGGCCAATGTCAGGCCATTAGAATGTGACCCACAAATTCCTTCATGCACCTCTACTAACGCTTGTTTGGACTCATCGGGTTCTAAACACCTAAGGAGGGTACCGTCTAGACCACGTCTATACAAGTCATTAGCAATGATGATGAACCATGAAGCACTGTGGATTAGGTGATGTTTCTCATTCTGAGAGTAAGTGTCCAGAATGATCTGGTCACATAGGTAGGAGAATATGTGATGGTAGCGGGATGATTCATGTCCTATGATAGAATAGATCATCCGGGAGTCAGGGGAGTCATAGGCTGGGTAGCATAACGTCTCCACCAGGAATTGATGTCAAAAATCATTTTCAGGCATTTGCAGCATAGAGGCAAGAGTAGCCATGGCGTCTGCTACTTTATTATTTGCCCTTGGAACCTGTTGAAATGTGATGTGAGTAAAATATTGTTTAAGATCATCAACCAACCGTTTGTAGGGTATCAACTTATCGTCTCTTGTCTGATAGATATCATTAACCTGATTGATGACCAATTGGGAATCTCCAAGAACATTCAGTTCATCCACGCGCCACTCAAGGGAGATCTTCATACTGTTGAAGAGAGATCCATACTCAACAATGTTGTTTGTACAAGGAAACATCATTTTGTATGCTTTTGGTAATGAGTATCTTTGAGGTGTAATGAACAGGATCCCGGCACCTGACCCCTATTGGGTAAATGAACCATCGAAGAACATAGTCCACGAGCGATGTGTAAGAAGGACTATGGACTCATCTGGAAATTCAATGTACAATGGTTGATGATCGACTAGAGGTGCCTCTGCCAATTGATCTGCTATTGCTTGGCCCTTAATGGCTTTCCTTTCAACATATTCAATATCGAACTCACTGAGAAGCATGAACCATTTAGCAAGTCTACCTATGAGGGTAGCTTTACTGAGAAAGTATTTCAGAGGGTCAATTTTAGAAATCAAACATATACTATGAGCCAACATATAGTGTCACAATTTTTGTGAAGCAAACACTACTGCAAGGCAAGCCTTCTCTATAGTAGATTATTTTGTTTCATAGGAGACCAGAGTCTGACTAATGTAATAAATAGCCCTTTCTTTCTTGTGTTGATCTTCCTAAGCTAATAGGATACCCAATGATGTATCCGTAGCAAATATGTAAAGTATAAGTGGCTTCCCATGAATGGGAAGCATCAATATTGGCGGGTTGGAAAGATACTGCTTGATTTGCATGAACCCTTCATCACATTCTTTATTCCACTAATAAGTCACACCCTTGTGCAAAGTCTTGGTAAATGGTTGTGACTTATCCACCAGTTGAGAGATAGAATGTTGGATAGACTGTAGTCAGCCTTGAAGTCCTCTCATTTGTCTGATATTCTTAGGTGGTGGCATTTCCAGAATAGCTTGTACTTTTGCAGGATCTACTTCAATACCTTTGGCAGATATGACATAGCCAAGTAGCTTACCAAATGTTACGCCAAAGGCACATTTCTTAGGATTAAGTCTCAGACTGAATTGTTCCATACGGTCTAGGATAGGTCCTAGATCAGCAAGATGTTTATTTTGGTACATACTCTTAGCCAAAGTGTCATCCATGTAATCTTCTATAGTTTTATGCATCATATCATGAAATATAGTGGTAACTGCTCTTTGATATGTAGCTTCAGCATTTTTGAGTCCGAAGGGCATGACATCCCAACAAAAGGTGCCCCAAGCACATGTGAAATTTGTTTTCTCTTGGTCCTCTGGTGCAATCTTTATCTAGTTATAACCAGAGAACCATCCATTAATGAGTACATTTCATATCTAGCTGTCATATCTATGATCATATCGATGTTAGGCAATGGAAAATCGTCCTTCAGACATGCCAAATTTAGGTCTCTGAAGTCTGTGCAGACTCTGATATATTTGTCATGTTTGGACAGTGGAACAATATTAGAGATCCATTATGCATAATCAATGACTCTGATAAACACTGCTTTGAGCAATTTCTCTAACTCAACTTTGACAAGTAGAGCTACGTGTGGATGCATCTTGCGAAGCTTTTGCTAGACAGGATTAACACTTGGTGCAATGGATAGATGATGAATGAGTAGATTAGGGTCTAATCTAGGCATATCTGAATATTTCCATGCAAAGTTAATCTTTTTTCTTTCTGAAGAACGTGATTAATTCCTCTCTTTCGGCCTCTGATAGGGATTGTGCCAAGTGAATGATCTGCGATTCTGCCTCTGTACCCAAGTTGATAGGTTGAGTTGGTTCAATAAGGACAGATGATCTTTCCTAAAAATGACTAGGAAGCGCATCAAGTATCTCATCCTCGGGCACCTCGGAGAGGTTTTCACCCTTGGATACGTCATTTATTTTGACTATTTTTGGCTCTGACACTGCCACTAGGTGGTTTTCACCATCAGAGCGCCTATTTTTCCTTCTTTTTATTTTGTGACTAAGATACTTGATATCAGCCTTAGTCATGTTGACACTTGCTTCGCTGGTAGGAGATGTTACAGGTTTGACAGCATGTAGGTAACAAGCAAGAGCATAATCATTCTGGAACGTAAGGACTTCATTGGATGGGGAAGTGGAGTTCCAGTCTATAAGCTCAGGATGGCAGAGTGAAAGAGGAGCGATGGGTTCAAGTGCATTCACGGTGTAATCATCAAAGGTAGGAACAAGTAAGTCGAGACCCAAAGCAATATCTTCCAAAGGTATAGTCGAATCCCTTTGATTACTAATGACCGTAGTAGACGACACGTCAACACCTAGGGAGTCAGAATCATGTGGCCCTACACTAGACCGTTCAACTACTTTGAGAAGGTTTTCATATGCATTTGTTGTATCTGTATCTCTATCAGAAGTGGCATAGGATAAGATGTCAAACTCATATTCATGGGAGTCTGTTTCATCATTAGGTCTCATGTCCGGGATGTGAGTAAAATCAACTCTTTGTCCCCAATTGGGATGAGTTCTGCCTAGAACTTCTACTATGGTCAAATGAGTACTTGTTGACCCATATATCTCAGTAGTGTTGGCATCATCGCTTGCCTCTTGTGTGAGGAGAAGTGACTAGAATTCTTGATCAAGCCACTCTTGAAAGTGTGGTGGTATGAATAATCACTCTGATGACTAGGGTTCAAAGTACATATATCTTTCCACTCTTCATAATTTAATGGAGTAATTGAATTACTAGTGTTAGAGTCACTGCCAGTGTCTATAGTACTGACATGTGGCACAAAGTTGTCTGGTTTAGCAAAGAATGCTGCCAGGTCTGGTGGAATAGGATAAGGAAACATATCCTCATCGGAGCTGTCTTCAGGTTCTGCAATTTGAGGTTTTTCCTCGGAGATTGGTTTCTTATCTTCTCGAGGTACAAACTTATTTATTCCCAATTGGAATGTGAGTTTTTGGAAGCCTATACCTGTAGAGTCGCGTGTTCTGCGACCAATAGCTTCAAGTGGTGCAATCAAAC
>MU228421.1:2114119-2127915 GCA_018584345.1 Thuja plicata | reverse complement strand
TCAGGTCGAGTAGAGTCAGTTAAAACTCAGAATTGCCTAGTACAATAGGACTTTGATGATTCAGAAGAATGACAAATGCAACAAAATTGGTTAGAGTTGCAAGATGCCAATTTTGGGGTGTTACAGTAGTTGCAATCATGAATATGCTAAGTCAAGTATTAGTCCAAGTACAAGGAAAAATTCCTAATGTTTTATATAATAAATTTTATGCAATATGGAAGGTTGCACTTGTTAAAGAGAAGGAATTAGTAAAGTATATTTTACTAAGACTATTACCAGACTCATTTGAGGAAGAAATAGATGATAAGCTCAAAGAGGAAAGATCTTTATTCAGAACAAGAGAAAGAGTTACAAAGCTATTAATTGGGGAGACCCAACCAGTGAAGGATGAAACAAAAGAGATTCTGAGAAAGCATTTTTGTCTAGAGAATGATAAGAGTGAAGGAACTCACATGGATATTGAAGATGAATTAGTAAAAGATAAAGAGGATGATCTAGTGGTTACTCAGACTAATGAGGAATTCACTATTGATAGTGTAAAGGTCACACTTGAAGGACTTTGAGATGAAATGGATAATGCAGGAGATAATTGTGTCATGGAGATACAGGATGAGCCAATGGATACACAAGATCAACATGATTCACATGAGAAACATGATGTACATAAGGAACAAGAAGAAGAAGAGCCATTAAACATGGGTATCGGTCAGGATATGACCGTTGACACACAAGAAAAAGGTCTACTGATGAACAACAACAAGAGAAAGTGAAAGAAAAGGAGGTCACAAATGCAGATGCACAAGGGAAACAGGTACATGAGGAGGAAAATAATGAAAATGAACAAAATGAAGACAAGGTAACTCCTCCCACACAATCCAAAATGAGAATTGATGATGATATACATATTAAAGGATAGATTGACTTAAGCACCATGAGCCCCAAAGAGATGATAGACTTTTCTATGAAAATTAAGTCAAAAGCTAAATAGAAAAGGATGCAACAAGAAGCACAAGTAATTCTCTCTACTAGAGATTTACTTTCAGAGTTATTAAGTGATGTGAAGTATGATGAGACAGCCACATCAATAAAGAAGTTATCCCATTTGGTCACTGTAACCGGTGAGGAAATGAAGAGCTTAGAGGATGTTGCAGTCTTGACAACAAAGAAGGTATATGAGTAGAAGAGATCAAAGAAGTTGGCAAGTCAATTGTCTCAGACAACAAAACACTTACATTGGTTGTCAATTAGTTAAAGGATGCATTGAATGATGGTGGTAAGATTCTTAAATCATTCTCTTACTTTTCCCATTTTTTGAAAGATTTAGAAAGGGAAAAATGTGAAGCTTAGCGGGAGCTTAGATTACTTGTTTCAAATTTTGATCCTAGCAATGAGCCTGATGTTGAATTTAGTGCTAAGGTTAGCAACATAAACCACAAGTTGAAATTAAACATGAATGAGCAAGACAAGAGGATAACAAACTTGATAGAATTATAGAGTTTGTTGATTCCAAAGCTAGACATTTTGCAACATGGTGTGATGGAAGTTGAGAAGACTTTATCATTTCGAGATGTGTGCACAATTGATGGACTAGAAGAACTAGCATTTTTGCTAAGTGGACAGATTGCAATTGTGGAGAATTACTAAAAAATTGGGACAATGATCTGCAGATTTTGAAGGGTAATTTTAATGATGTTTTCAGTAGAATGTAATTAGGTGTTGCTTCTCTTACATATATACAATTTGATGAAGGTGATCTCAGTTTTGGTCACAAGATTGTATTGTGGTGTTGTCATTGCTGACAACATGATCTATTGGAAGCATGAGATCAGTTTTATCGATGGTGTTGAAGGATCTAATTGAAGAAATGACTAAGTATTTAGTCAATTGGGAAGAATAGAGTATGTGAGATTCAGACAAACGGATTTGGAGTTAGAGATCGATTTAAGGTGTGTGATCATGCATTTAGCATCTTCAGAGGCATATCTAGCTATACCTGTGACCACATCAGTTAGATTGAAGGTTTGAGAAAGCTATTGAGGATTCAAGTTACACTGACAGTAAGAACATGAGACAATAGAGAAAGTTTGATTAGATCAAATAACTGGTCAATTTAATGTTCGTAAATGATTGTTTATGACTTGGAAAATGTTTTGTTAACTTTATTGAATATACTAATGCATTTTGGTGTGATTGGATTTGATTTTTATGTCGGTGGGTTAAACATTTTAGGGCAAAACGCTGACTTGGACAAGTTGTTATAAAATAAGGATGAAATCGAGTTTTAGGGTTGTTGTTGGAGAGTTGAGGCATTGCAGCAGGTGATTGTGATTATGAGAATATGTAGGATGCTTAAGGAGGGCTGCGATCAAAATTTAAGTTTATCTATCAGACAAGAAGTGTCATAATTAGGTCATTTACTCTTGGGTCTATCTCAAGAAAAGCCCTAACAAGTTTGCAAGTGAAATCCTTTAGCAAGGTCACTCCTAATAGAGTGAGCAGGATCTTTAACAGGATCTGAAGTATAAATCCTCTAACTAGGTAACTCTCAGAAGGAGTTTGTAATCCCTTAAAAGGGTAGTTCTTAACATGACTTGTATTAGCTTCTAACTGGGCTAGAGATACTCTTAACTGGGTATACCCTTAGCGGGGTGTTTGTAATTGCTCCTAATAGGGAAGATTTCTTTGGTGTACTAGTGAAATTTGTGGGTATCATCTCAGACTTGGTTTTCTCCCTCTAACAATGGTTTCCACGAGAAAACTCTTGTGTCTTGAGTTTACTTTGTGTGAATGGTTTATTTTCTTAGCTTTTATGTAATATTTTATTTTGCATGTTGGATTTTGTGGAAGCTATCAAAGAAGTGTTACAGATTTGTGGGTGCACTGATTCACCCCCCTCCCCTTAGTGCCTTTGAAGACTAACAATATCATCCTTGATATTTTAGTAAGTACATTTGCACTTCAATTGGTAGGATGGAAACTTTAAGGTTGTCGTTATCATTACTGACATATAAATGTTTTGATTTTCTAAACATATTTAGATATTACTTATTTATTTTTACTAATAATCATATATTAATTATAATCAAGATGAAAGGTAATTGTAATTATAAAATAAATGTCAAACTAAACTTGCCACATCCATGGTGTAGGTCAACATCCATGCATCAAATAATTGTATAACATTAAATATATACTAAACATGTAGTTAAGATATAAATTTAGAAAATAAATGAAAAATAGAAAATGTTGAAAATATAATTATCAACTCTAATCAACATAATGTGTTTTTCTTTACTATAGAATTTTCCCATTTAAAATTTTCTATATAACTATCAACAATCTTCTCTAGTCACCATACTTGAAATATAACCCACATTTGCAATAATGTCCACTAATTATTTATTATGAATGAATTATAGATTGCATTATTATAACACGTCCAAATAAGTGTTACCTAATACATAAGCATAAACATATTAGGCCCCTTGGAATATACAAAGCCCCCAAGTGCATACTAAAAGTAATAATAATGTTAGGTCTTTTGAGATGGTCATTTTTCAATTAATAATAACTATTAATTTTGCATGTTTGCTTATGGTACTTTAAGAAATCTTATTAGCAAAAGAATATGTTGGATCTCAATATTATTATGTATTATTATTTAGTAACTTTATATTTTTATTGTAGAGGTTGAAGTATGCATGTTTCTTAAATAGATATTATTAGGAAAAAATGTCAAAATAACTTGACCAATATGTTTTGAAATTTTAATGCTACACCATTGACATGAAGTTTTCTCTCTTACATAGATTATGTGAGGTTCCATGATGAAGAGCCTGAGCACAGAGCAAAGCTTAATCAAATACACGATACATTTCCAAAAACACTTCTTAATGATTAACAATATTTGGCCTTATACATAATATTCTGTCTTCACCTCTCTACATACTGGTGCTCAGCTTTCCTATGCCTCTCCTACTGTCCGTAGGATTACAATGACTAAATATAATTTTAGAAGCAAAACAAATTTGTTTCAGCTCCTAAAATCTCTCTAACTAATCCTAAAATCTTACTATGAATCATGCCTAGAATCTGAGAAGTCTATAATAAGGAAGATTCATTACAACAAACTCTATCCATCTAGACCTATGACTCATCCTCTCTAGAAATTATTTAAAAACTTAGAAAATATAATTATTTACATCTAGAAATCATTATTAATCATCAAATATCAAGTCCCATCTTTCAGGTATTTTCCCTCCAAAAGCTTAATGACTTGGAAGCAGGATGCTCGTGCATCAGACTCCCAAAGTAGAAAATTTTCATGACCTCCTGGTCATGTGCTTCCAATGAAAATAAAATTCCTCCAGGCTCCCATAACTGATTGTGTTGTTACACATTTTCTTTGTTGTTCTGTTGTCTCATCACTCTTTGTAGACTACCAGGATCCCATACTCTATCTTTTTGCTTCATTAACTCGTCTGCAAAATCATTTCTAATCAGCTGCACTTTTCTGCTACCTCCTTTCTTCATCTTGCTATCAATTTCATTGTATAAATTTGTCCTTTGCTGGTATATATCCACCTTTAAATCTGCATTCAAAATTTTTGTAGTTACCATTTCTTTGCAATATTCACTATTTATAATTCCTATTTTATCATAACTTCCATAGTATTAGTGCCCTTGAGAATATCCTCTTCTCATCAAATCATATCTCTATCCCTGCATAACTTCATTCCAAAAAATCACCCACTGTTGAATTTGTTCAATATATATATCCTACTCCTTAGCTCCAAGTTCTTCCTCACCTCCTTCTTGTCTATTTTTGTCTTTCATAGCTTCCTTTGGTACCGCTGCAACCTTTTGAACTGATTGTTTGTTTTCATCCTTCATCTCATTCTTTAGAGCATGAAACTGTGCCTTGGCTAGATCTTCTTCAGTTTCTACAATCTCTTGGTTCTTGTCTTTGTCTGATTGTCCATGACCTTGATGATCTTCTTCCTTTACTATTATAAGGCGACTTCCTCTCTTTCCTTTCTCTCTTTGAAATGTGTTGGGATCATCCTCTTTCTTTACAATAGTTCTTAATGATTGTTCCTCTTCATATCCTGCATAACCTGCATGCACACACAAATTGTCAACTTTAAAAATAGAAGGATTTTTAGCCTCCTTTGTTGTCTTTGTCATCATATCTTCATTATGATTGAAACTTCCCAAGCAATCCATGAGATTATCATGAAGTTCCTCATCAAGATCATCATCCTCTCCTAAGATTGACCCTTGTCAGGCTCACAAATGCAAATTTCATTTCCAAAAAATCCCTATTTCCTTCAACCAAGCTTTCAGTATGTGCTTCTATCTTCTTACAATTAGCTGCTTAACAGGCCATCTAGCCACCTTCTTCATTACCCATCCACATTTCTGATCTTCCTCATTCTTTTGTAGCAGCTTCTTTAGCACATTAAGTTGAGCTTTCATTTCAGCCATCTCTTTCTCAAATTCCTCATCATTCCTTTTCCTCTTTATGTCATTTGTCTTGACATCTTCTTCCCCTTTGATGTGGCTTTCACCCAAACCTTCATAATAATCATTAGTAGTCATATTCTCTTCCCCTTTGTGAACTTCACCTTGTTCACTATGAGCTATAGTCAAGCCAACGTAACAAGCCTTTCTAATAACCTGTTAACCACTACCTCACCAAGCTCCTTCTAGCTTAGCCTTTTGGTATACCAATGGTTCACTCCACTTGAACCTCTTTGAGCACTCCTTGCTCTTCTGGTTGTTGCACTTACTTAGCTCACCCACTAAGGACCTCCCCATAGCTACTACTTCCAATAATAATTTATGTTAATAAATAATAAGAATCATGAAGATAGGAACCAAATTTGCTTACCACCATTCCTTCAAGCCGTACTCTCATGATTCCTCCTCTTGGTCTAGTATTTCCTATTGAAGCCTTCCTTCTTTCATGTAAAACATTTGCTTCAAAACAGATTTACTTGCCTCGCTACAAAGGCAACCTTCTTACTCTAATCTCCAATTGACAAAGAGCCTAACCTTAATCCGAAGAACATACCAACTTTGCTACCATATGAAACAACCTAATTTGCTTATTAGTTTATCAACACTCAGAGTTACTTGTCGTACTACTAAATTTTCCTGTATCAATGTGGGATCTCCAAATCTCGGTTCTTCAAAGTTGTTGCAAAATCCACAATTTCGATTTATCTCTTATTCACTAATACTGTATCAATTTCTGAAAGTTTGTCTCGCACTGACTGAGACTTCTCCACTTCCAGATACCAATAATAGCAGAGGGCTGAAAAATAATATTCTCATAAAAATTTTGATTCTTCTTAAGATCAAAATGCTCTCTTCTTCATTTTATATGATGGAAACTTTAGAAAAGAGATTTCAATAATGCAAACAATACTAAATTTAATTCATAAACTTACTCATGCATATTTCAAATTAAAAAACTATCACTTTCTGACTAAAGCTGCTCACTCACTGGAATGAATACTTCAAAATGGTTGCTACCTTTTGATGCTCCTTGCTCCTAGCTTTCGAGAACATTTTGAACTTCTTGATTTCGTTAAGAAATGAGAAAGTTATGGACATTTAACCGAGGCTGGGTTTTAAACAAAATCTGCAGACTTTTCTCTAGTAAAACACTTCATACACATAAAATAAACGGATTATTGTTGTGCATTGCAGCTCTTTCCAAAGGGATTTTTACCTCTAATAAAGGTTCGTGGCAGCTCTGCTTCTCCTTTAAGAATTTACCTTCAAATTATGTGACTGCATCCTCTCTTGGCAGCACTTCAGAACTAGTCCTCTCCTTCATATGGCAGTGGCAAAATCATTGTTCTATGTTTGTTACATTTAGCAGATTTCTTTTTTTTTTTACACAGCTATCTTTTTTCAAATCCGGCAGCGTCTCTTATTTCAAATCCTGCGATCTCTTCTTATAGGAAATCTACACTTCATGACTTCTTTTCTTTTCACCCAGCAAAAGCAATCAGACTATATCTTCCACTCCCTTTCAATATACACTTTCACTGATCTATAATTTCAATGCCCTGGCTACAAGATTTAACAACAAATTCCTTTGACTATTCTGCAATATCCTTAGATGGTGTTTGTCTCCTTAGGACAATCTTCTTTTTTTCCTTGGCGTGAATTGTTTCTTCAATTCAGCTACCAGGACCAACGATATTCTTTATGCTGCAGCGATCTCATTCCCTTTTAACATTATTTTGTGGCTTCGCCCTTCAATACACAAGCTCCTCTAGTGGCTCCAGCAAATTTCCAAATCTATGTGCAAATGAAATTCTTCACACCCAAGATCTTCAATGGCTCTGATACCAAATGATGAAGAGCCCGACCACGGAGCAAAGCTTAATCAGATACAGGACACATTTCCAAAAACACTTCTTAATGATTAACAATATTTAGCCTTATACATAATATTCTGTCTTCACCTCTCTACATACTGGTACTCAGCTTTCCTATGCCTCTCCTACAATGACTAAATATAATTTTAGAAGCAAAACAGATTTGTTTCAGCTCCTAAAAATCTCTGTAACTAATCCTAAAATCTTACTATGAATCATGCCTAGAATCTCACAAGTCTATAATATGGCAGATTCATTACAACAAACTCTATCCGTCTAGACCTATGACTCATCCTCTCCTATGACTCATCCTCTCTAGAAATTATTTAAAAACTTAGGAAATACAATTATTTACATCTAGAAATCATTATTAATCATCAAATATCAAGACCCCTCTTTCAGGTATTTTCCCTCCAAAAGCTTAATGACTTGGAAGCAGGATGCTCCTGCATCACTCCACATATTCCGAAAAACTTGAAGCTATAGGCTTTGGACTTTGTGTTCTATTGAATCTTATTTTGGTATATTTTAATTGATACATGTATGACAATACAAAGAGTGGTATGTTTGAAACTATATATGAACATTAGTATAACTCACATTGATTGAGAAAGAAAGAAATATAAACAAAGTAATAATTTCATCCACTACGAAACAAAATCTAAAATGGAGATGAGGTGTATATATGTAAGAATGGTTCTACAAATAATTGCAAGCAACATGCTTTGTATGACATTATTCTTATCTTTAATGAAAATTTGATATCATACAAATGATACTTCAAACCATCCTTTGATATAAATGGAACTCAAAGATGGTCACCTCCTCCACCTCAAACAAAAATATATACATTTATTAAAAATTTATATATTCTTTTTCTTCTAATATGATATATTTTAATAGTTTAATTTAAATAATTCTATTTATATAATTAAATTTACATTAAAAAAATTATACCTTACTGCATATGTTAATTAGAAATAGCTAGAGTTCAACTATGTTCAACCAGTCTTTACTACTATGAATATTTTTTAAACAATAGCTGCTTTGTAATGTCTATTTTGTGTGAAACAAAACAAACATTTTCAAACAAAACTATGATTGAATGATGACAATCTCATATTTCTTCTTGCTTCTTGTGTTGGCAATATAATCACTTCAAGTTGATGTTCCATTCTAGTAAATTTTATTTTATTTTATTATGAAAAAATTCTATTTTAGTTTGATTGAAAATATCAATTTAATATAAGGACATGTTTTGGCTAAATTTCAATGTTTCAATAAAGGATTTTATATTATCTAGAGTCATTTTGCTGTTGGAAATAGAAATGGATCTTTTAATAATCTACAATATCAAGTGATCTATTTTTGGTTACACAAATGACTTATAATATATGTAACTATCCTATACTCCATTCAAGAGGAGGCAGACATATCCTAAGCCTTGAAAGATTTGGACTAGTCACTTCAATAAGCGAAAAGACCCAGTGGTCGCCTAGGCTAACTTCGCGCACCTAGAACTCCTAAACTGTAAGTCAGATTTTTTCGGTGTACCTTCGTAGGTGAGTGAAGTGCTTAAAGCTAAGGTTTCGGCTTTTGGATATTCACTGGAGCACAAAGTGGTCCAAAAGTGCTATTTCAAAACGCTCGCCCAATACCCGCTATGTTCTTACACCAATAGTCGTTTTACTAAAAATGTCAATACTTGTGGCCAAATGTCTTAATAGTCATTACAAAATGTCCCAATAGTGGTGCACAAATGGGCCAATTACCAACCAAAAAAGGGAAAAAATGATCAACTATTAGTACATGTGTGATTGAATATTGATACGTGTTTTTGATTTTTTGGGCTCCTTTAGTATCAATAATTGGGGGGTATCTATGACAAAGCATAACAATTATCGGACCCCTGTTGGTGATTGGGTATTTTCCCCTATAAGTTCTTCATCATTAAACGAATATAAGAACACAGACCTATGTTAATATCTCTTTGGTTGGGGTCCCATAGAGGCAAAACTTCCTAAAAATAGAGTTGAAGCTACTAAGATTTTCTAGGAAAATTTTAAAGCTACTAGTCCCATGAATTTTGTAGTGTAGTTGAACTTAAAAGTTTGAACTCCAACATTTAAGAAAGCTGGTGATCTAATGAATGCAATGATTTTGCCTTCCATACTTTGTGCATAAAAAATCTAAGTAAAAATTTTATTTTTCTTCCAAAATTAAATATTTGACACATAACAAAACGTATTCCTAAGTTGGTGAGACAATTTCTAGCCCCACCCTATTTTCACCCATTTTACAATGCAAAAATGTTAGAGCTCCCATTTAATATCTCTTTGGTTGGGGTCCCATAGAGGGGGAACTTCCTAAAAAGAGAGTTGAAGCTACTAAGATTTTCTACGAAAATTTTAAAGCTACTGTCTCATGAATTTTGTAGTGCAGTTGAGCTTTAAAAGTTTAAACTCTAACATTGAAGAAAGTTGGTGTTCTAATGAATGCAATGTTTTTGCTTTCCATACTTTAAACATAAAAATATTAAGTAAAACGATCATTTTTCCTCCAAAATTAATTTTTAAGAAAATTCTAAAATTAAATGTTTGACACCTAACAAAAAGTATTCCTAAACTGGGAAGACAATTTCTAGCCCCACCCCATTTTCACCAACTTTACAAACAAAAATATAAGAGATCCCATTTTTAAAAGAGAATATTAAACCAAAACCCATATAACCCCACTAATTCCACCAAATAGCATGAAAACACAATCTCATCCTTATAATGTTGTTACAGAAAAATATGCAATGAGTGTTACCAATTGTAGCGATTGAATTACCTTGGATCAAAAAGCTACTTTCAGAAACATTAAAAATGGTATTTAAAGTGCAGGCCGTGAGCGTCACGGGAACGAACCCAATACAGGACGAGCTTCTATAAATGTTTCCACTACACACAGCAATTAAATCTTGCCCTGTCATTCACGGTATTCATCTTATTATTCCATTTCGTATCAGCTACCTCCATCATTGCCTCCGTACTTTTTCTGTCTTTGCGGACTTCAAATGCTCATTTAACTCGGTTTGGGTGCACGGCTGAGCGCTCGAGAATTCAATCATTCAAAATAGTTCAATATTTCAAAGATCCAACAAAAATTTCGATCACCGCGATGAAATTGGAAGCAGAAGAATTCCGTTAGGGCAAATGGTGGAAATACAAACCCTCAATGAAACCCTCTAGGGCATCAAGATACCAAAACTTAAATCATAAGAAAAACCCCGGATGGATCGCGGCAAAAGCAATATCGAATAATATCAGGAAGATCTGATATGGAGAACGGCTGTATGACAACTCAGAAGAAACTAGGGCTAACAAAACCCCAAATGTATGAAGATGGATTGGAAGCAAACTTGAAAGAATACGGAAATGCTCGGATCAATGGCCAGCTATGTAGCAACGAAAATTGGGGTTCATGTGTACAAATTAGGTCTCTGACAAAAGTCTTATTCCCCATACATCCCATTACGTTTTTGGGGTTCATGAATCCATTGTCACGGATAGAGAGATTTGGAGAGGAAATCCGTGGATGAGGACAAAGTAGGCTTTTTATATTTGAGTTTGAGAACCTAATTTTGATTCCCAAATCACATCCTCACACTCCAATGTGGATACACTTGTACAACCTGCCATTAGAGAACTCGAGTCATTCAATCTTATTGGTTTTAGGATACAATTTAGGGATACTGGCTAAATAGCCAACTAAAACTTATCATTTATAGAGAGAGCGATGTAAAAAAATTAAGTGTCCCTTTTGTAAGAGGAAATGTTTTAGTTTGTTGTTTAGATGTTTTCCAATTTAGGGCCTTACATAATTACAAATGAAAATATCAAACAAACAAGGTCAAGTTGGAATCTATGATGGTATTTATGATAGGATACATACTCCTTAATCTAGTGTGATGTTCCCTCCACTATTGAGATCTAAGCCAAGGAAGGTGTTCGGATTTAGAAAACAAAAATTGAGGGCCCCTAAGCTTTTCACACAAAATGCTCAAAGTACGCTCATAATACAAAGGGATGTGTTCAAGGGCGATAACTTAGAAAATAATTTCTAAGGTAATAGAGAAGCACCATTGATTGTCTTTATCACAACCAAATGCAAACTTCTAATAGCATGATAATTAAGTAGGTTATTTAAGAGATCATGGAAGGGTTAAGTGTAAGGGTTAAGTGTAGAAGCAAATAATAATTTTGATGTCTTTATGATATATAAAAATAAATTTATATCTGGAATTATTGTAAACCTATTTAATTCAAAATCACAAATGTAGATAGGGACTACTCTTCATTAAAAGATAGAGAGGTCAAAAACCTATTTTTTAAATCCATTATTAATAACAAGCTAGTAATTGTAGAAGGACCCCAAAGTAGAAATGAAAGTGATTTCAATAAAAGAAAGGATAGTCAGTTGATCGCTCGTAGAAAAGGAGGTAGCAATGGAAGGCTAGATGAAGATCACCAAAATGATGCCAAGTTATGGGAAGGGTGTTCCTCTTGCCATCAACCAATAAAGCCAACATCATGGAATGCTAAGATATTGATGCCCTAATAAAAGACACTTGATTAAATGTCAATTGGATGTATTACATTCAAATATATTTTTTATTAAAGAATCAAAACTAAGCAAAGGTGATTGAGAAATCCTTTTTCACAAATGGAAACAATGGAATGGAGACTTTGTTTTAAGCACAATTCACAAGTATGTGAAATATCTTGTTACTTCTATTAATCTGACATTATTTTTTACTACTATTTATTGGCCAGTTAGGTGTGTTTGGGATCAAATGTTCATCATCCTATAATCTCTTAACCAATAACTAGTGATAATTATAGGTGATTTCAATGCAATTCTGTCTAAAACTAATAAGGAGGAAGAAATAAGGCTTACTAACCTAACCCAACTCAACTTCATGAACTTTGTGAATAGAGCAAACCTTATGGTTAGAAAGCTAAAAAAGTTTGTGACATTTTGGTGTTAAATTTATTTTAAATATAATTATATATTGTGTAAACTTGATGATGTGCTTTATTTGAGAAATGAGAATGAATTTCAAAAATATGTGAAATGGAAGAAAATTAATAGTCCAAGCCATTAGGCTCCTTATCCAACCCTAGTTACTAATAAAAAAGAGGAAAAGTTTTGAATTAAAAATGCACTCTCATTTTTATGAAACACAATATGCACTCATGTTTTGTGTTTCACGAAATGCTCTTGCATTTTGTGTTTAAAAAATGTACTTGTTTTTTTTGTGAAACATAAAACACTGGCACGTTTCATATTCCACATAATGCAAGTACATTTTTTGGAACAAGAAATATGATAAATTTCATGTTTCACAAAATGCAATCACATTTTGTGGAACATACATTTTGATGTTTAATAAAACAAAATCTCTCTCTCTCTCTCTCTCTCTCTCTCTCTCTCTGAGAGAGAGAGAGAGAGAGAGAGAGAGAGAGAGAGAGAGACATAGATCAATGCCAGATATAAAATTACCAGAATAACTTCACCAACTCAAATGTGTAGACACACTATCCAAAGAACCACTTAACTTGTAAACTGAATCTGGACCTCCACACACTACAATGAGATCCTCACACCACATCATAAACACTAGCACATGTCAACAATCCACGTCAAAAGTCATCACAACGCATTTCCAAACCATGGCGACAACTAAACATAATTGCAACATGGATGACACGGTATTTGAATTGCCAAGAATTTTTTTTGGCTCACTAAATAATGCCACAACCAAGACCAAACACGAATCCATCTACATAAGTATCAACAAAAATGAAGCACTGTCATCAACAATTGTTATATTATTATCTACAACTGTGAATACATCTGGACCACTTAGACTTGTAGACTTAATAATACAATATTGATGCACAGATAAACAAATCTTTCTTATAAACACATATATACCAGAACTTGTCTTCAAGGTGAACTCACAATAGTGGGTTACACTTTTTTGCCTGAACGGACACTGAAGTCTACATTTTGAAAAAAAAATTCCAGTTTTGAATTTATATTATTGTTAAAACCGTTTGAAATCGGAAGATGAAGTTGTATGCACCCAAAAATGGTCGCTTGGACTATGGGCCCCATTTATCATTTTATCATTTTATCAAATTCCTGAATCAATGCTTTGGAACATTTTCAATTCAAATCAATTTCCTTGATCAAATCGTAATTAATTCAATTATTTCAATATCTCCTAAGGTTTGATCATTTCATCAATTATCTTATTTAATTAAAAGAAAACAATTCCTTTTTATTAAATAAAATAATCTTATTTAATTAAAATCCCTTTTTAATTAAATAATTTTATCTTATTTAATT
>MU228421.1:2092545-2111983 GCA_018584345.1 Thuja plicata | reverse complement strand
GTGATTTCAAATTAGTGGGTCAATTAATCTTGTTTGCTATGTTTGGGTGAGGTGAAGAGGCTAGAGGATTATGCTCTTTTCCCTTTTGGGAGAATCAGAAACTTGGAACCCTTGAATCTGAACCAAGACCCCATGTGGTTCATATTGTGAGTCTTCCTTGTTAGAGAGGGTTAACCATTGTGGACATCCCCTTTATTGGGTAAACCATGTGGACGGAACCTCAAGAGGTAATAGCCATTTTCGCCATGGTAGCAACAACCGCTATATAAATGTCCTTATGGAAGAAATCTCCACGGGTGTAGTTTCTTGTTGGTTGTCAAATCTCCTCAGCAGCTCCTGGTTGATTAAATTATCAGACTGTGTGAAAACCTCGGTGCACCAGGATTGGATTTTACCCACTTCAGATTGCAAAAGTTGCAGAGTCAAACCATTGCTACAAACCATAGTGCAACCAACTTTTTATTTCTAGGACTACGTGCGTGATTGAAAAACATTTTGAGAACATACACAAGTAAAATTATTTAGGGAGTAGAAATACTACATCACTATTCTTGATCATGTGCAAGGTTTCTTTGTCCCTTGCTCATTGTTTGAAAAAAATTGATTGCTTGAACTCCCTGATTGTTGTCTTATGTGCCTAATTCATGATAAAATCTGTTAATGCATCTAGTTGGTCAATTAAAATGAACAAATGTGAGTTTCCAAGTGATAAAAACTTCAACAGATCTCCCCAAAAGAGTGTTATGACATGTTGCTCAACATCCAAATAAACTTAAATGGTATCAATTTGCACAAAATGACTCTTCGTCTTCTTTCTTCCGCATCTCTCATGTCTTCCTAGTCTTTCATTTCCATTCTTTCTCTTCTTCCTTCACGCTTCTTCCTCTTCTTCCTAAGATCTTCACGTATTTTGATTCTTTTCCTCTTATTATCTAGTCTACCTTCTTCTATTCATCTCTTCTGTCACTTCCATGCTTGATTCCTCTTCTTCTAGAACCATGGATTTCCACTATCTTCTTAAGGAACGTCTCTTGACAATAGATGATCTCAAACTCATTGATCAATTCATGACATATTGTTCCTCCAATGATCCTTCTAGACATTACATGAGTGATGAATCCATAGCAAAAATTAGACAAAAATTGAATGAATCAGACGTCTTTTCCAGAATCATGTACACGATCATGTTACAATCTCCTTCTTCCAAACATCTTTCATCTTCTGAGTCTTCTCATCTTTCCTCATCATCCAAGTCTTCTTCCTCTACTAGGTCTTCACTTTCCTCTTCTTCACGATCTCATTCTTCTTCTACTTCTCCCAAGAGTCATACTTCTCTTCAAAATGAATACCATAGTGAGCAACGTGATGATCCTTATGATACCTCTTCCACGAAGAATGAAACACCGATCTTTGATGACTCTGATGATCCCATTTATTATGACTCTGATGACTATGATGACTATGATGATGGACAATATAGTAATACCTATGACACCTCTATTCCTAAGAGTCCTCCTCGTCATGTGCTTGTTCTTACTGGTAATGGGTGTTCTCATTTGAGAGATTGTGATGGTGATCCATATGATTCTAATTTTGAAAGAGACTTTGATGAGTTTTGTGAACAATACCTCTTTGATGCTTCTATTGAAGAAGAGAAATTTCACTGCGCTGATTTTAAACAGAAATATCATAAGAGTTTCTCCTCTAAGTATTCTCAAGCTGAAAATAAAGATTGCACTCTCAAGAAAGATCATGTTAATGATGAACATTTGTCTTGTGATTATTCCCTTCCATCCTCTACTTCCTCCAATACCCATACATCTCCTAAAGTTTCCAAATCTTCCACAAATCCTTCATCCAAAAAAGGTCCTAATGCTTTTCATGTAGTTCCCTATGGTTATCCTCAAGGGCTACCTCTTAAATAAACTCAAGCTAACCTTCACTTGGCTACAAATACTTTTAATAATGCTAAACCTAAAGAGCCTAAGCCTTTATATGCTATAATTCCTACTTCAGCTATTCCTTCCCCATCTCTTCCCAAGCCTCCCATACAATTCCAACATGCTTCCTTGTCCTTAGAAGTGGCTCCATGTCAAGAGGACTCTAAAAATGATAAAGAAAAGAACATAAAGAAAGATTAGGATCAAGAAACCTCCATGTCATCCAATCCTTTTCATGATGTCTCTTATCCGTTTCATGGTTCTTTTGACCCCACATGCCCTTTCTCATTCATTCCACCATGTCTTAAGTCTTCTCCTGAGCAAGATCAAGTTACTACTTGTATGTGGTAAATTTGGCCTTGTTAATTCACCATACACTTCAACATAGTCCTTCTTCACCAGGTACACACAAGATTGAATATGAGATTATTCATCCTGTCAACCTGCATGATTCGACCTGTTGCCTTCTATCCAGACGGGGTTTTTTAAATTTCTCTCAGAACGAGAGTCTCACAACCATGGACCAATCTAGGAATGAAGGATTTATCATGATAAATGCAATACAATGCAATATTATGCTAAGAAATGAGAGATATGAGATAATCTAAGACATGATGATCAATGCAATTATTCTAGAAATTGAAGTTATTCTATTGCAAAAATGATATTATTCTATATGAAGCTATGACAATAATTCAGTATTCTAGCAATGCATATTTTCTTCAGAAATTCAGGGGGTTTTGAATGAAGAATGAGAGTTCTTTTATATACTTAGAGATTATCAGAATAGAAACTTTCCTCTTTGAAATAAAACAGATAGAAAAGCCAGTTTAGAATTAGAAAGCTTTATTAAAAATAATTCAATAAATTGTTTTCTTCCTGCTTTAACTGTTTTCTTTCTTAGATTTAATTATGTTTTATTTGAATTAAATTGTTTTATTTCTCTTTAAATCCCAATTAATTCAAAGTTTCTATTTCTGAATAAAAGAAATATTTTTGAGAGATTATCCAATTAATTAAATAAATATGACCTCATAATTATTTTTTCTCAATTATTTGAATAATTAAATTCAATTATTGAAATGAGGATATTTATTTAATAATTAAATATTATTTAATTCCATTTTCATGTGTCTCAGCTAAAGAGGGTGAATTTAATTTAATTAAAGTGCTAGGACTTTATAATTAAATTAATTCAATCATAAGGTTTGTTTAGCCAAATAGGTATTTAGAAATTAAATATGATGTATGATTAATGTAGATTTAGGATTTTCTACATTTGACACTCAGGTCGAGTAGAGTCAGTCAAAAACTCAGAATTGCCTAGTACAATAGGACTTTGATGATTCAGAAGAATGATAAATGCAACAAAATTGGTTAGGGATGCAAGATGTCAATTTTGGGGTGTTACATTTTGCCCCTCTTTGAATTGATGTGCGAGCAGCATATTGATTCAAAGAATAGTCTGATGCCTGAAGCATAGAAGAATAGATTTGAAAATTGATGATGCAAAGATTTCAGATCCATCTCCAGAACAGAGCTTGACTCTCCAAAGTCTAGGTTAGGTTGCCAAGACGCCAGTCAAATAGATATCTTTCACAAGACTGTCCCTAGAATGAGGCTCAACCTTCAGGAGTCGGGGTTAGATTGCCTCGATACTTGTCCCAAAAGATAGTAAATAGAGGTTTTAGGAATATCTCCAGAATGAAGCTTAGTCCTCCAATATCTAGGTTAAATTACCCAGACACTGGTTAGATTGACATCCTTCACAAGGTTATCCCCAGAATGAGGCTTAACCTTCAGGAGTCAGGGTTAGATTTCCCCGATACCTGTCCCAAAAGATGGATAAATATCTTTCACAAGGTTATCCCGAGAATGAGGCTTAACCTTCAGGAGTCAGGGTTAGATTGCCCCGATACCTATCCCAAAAGATGGATAAATATCTTTCACAAGGTTATCCCCAGAATGAGGCTTAACCTTCAGGAGTCAGGGTTAGATTGCCCCGATACCTATCCCAAAAGATGGATAAATATCTTTCACAAGGTTATCCCCAAAATGAGGCTTAACCTTCAGGAGTCAGGTTTAGATTTCCTGATACCTGTCCCAAAAGATGGATAAATATCTTTCACAAGGTTATCCCCTGAATGAGGCTTAACCTTCAGGAGTCAGGGTTAGATTGCCCTGATACCTATCCCAAAAGATGGATAAATATCTTTCACAAGGTTATCCCCAGAACGAGGCTTAACCTTCAGGAGTCAGGGTTAGATTGCCCTGATACTTGTCCCAAAAGATGGATAAATATCTTTCACAAAGTTATCCCCAGAATGAGGCTTAACCTTCAGGAGTCAGGGTTAGATTGCCTCGATACTTGTCCCAAAAGATGGATAAATATCTTTCACAAGGTTATCCCCAGAACGAGGCTTAACCTTTAGGAGTTAGGGTTAAATTTCCCCGATACCTGTCCCAAAAGATGACAAGATGTAAGGAATAAAGATGCCCTTATTGATTGTGGAGTATCCAGTTTTGACTGTGAGGTACAAAAAACTGAACATGTCCCAAGCGATGAGATGCCCCTAGCAATGAGGACTTTTTAAAAATCATATCAGATTGATTGAAATAGATTTAATGATGTTATCATCCTACCCCCTCGGGAGTGAAATAGAAAGATGACACGTCATATTGATGATGGAGAGCGAAAAATCATAGATAGATGTTGAGGCAGAGATCAAGAAGAACTCAGAATAGATTATGGAAGAATTCAGAAGAGTCAGAATCAATTTCAAGTGATTTCAAGGTCTGGTTTGACCAAGTTGGACTAGAGTTGACCAGAGTTGACCAGAGTTGACTTTTGAAGAAAAAAAGTGAAAGATTTCATAAAATGATGATATGATAAGATTTTGACAAGAAAGCGACGTTAGAAAGTTGACTGCACAAGTGTTCGATCGCGTCGGTGAGCTATATAGAAGTGTCAGATTTTGATTTCGATCATAAAAATGGATTCAGAGCAGTCAAATTAGGTAGTGGTGTCATTTTTGCACAAAATGGAGCACTTTAAAAAATTAGGTCAAAACCTATATAAGGACGAAAAGAGTCATTTTCAAATCATTTCAACCCTTTGACTTTGTGAGAAAAGAGCTCTGAGTAGAAGACAAAATGGTGGTCCCCTATAGCAGCCATTGATTCGAGCGATCCAGGAGACACAGCTGGCCTACAGCGTACGAACCACCTGTAAGTAGTCGATAAACCTCCTTGTAACTTAAATTTTATGCATTTTTGTCAATTTTTTGCTCGTTTATTCACGTTTTTAAATTTTGAGTCACGGGTCTTTGCGTGAATAAGTAGCTTCTTCGCGCGCCCCACAAGGAAATCTCACGCGAAGAAACAACATTTCACGCCGCTCAATGTGGAATTTCACGCGGGAGAGTACCCACTTTCGCGCGAGAAACCCCTAGAGAGGGCATTTTCTCGCGCAAACAGGTATAAGAGTTCGTGGGAAAGAGAAATTCTTCGCATGAAAGAGAACTTCTTCGCGCAAAATTCTACTTCTTCTCATGAGAAAAGGTGATAAAAAAATAAGATGAAATCAGTCTGCGTCACATCCAATAGCTTTTGCGTCAGCATTGTTAATGCATGTAGGATGTCTTCAATGCTTTATTATCACATTATGCTTTGATTATTGTTGATTACTGATAGTGCTCTGTTGTTTGCATGTCCTACAGGTTGACTTCCCAGATTTAGCATTTAGATCGCATCATCCAGCGATCAACAAATTAGTATCTCAGTTAGATGATGGTGAGATGGCACATATAGCCATATTGGGATTGAGCACATTATGTGATATACCTGAGATTCGAGTGAATCACGGACTACTGGGGGCATTGGTTGAGTGTTTCAATTCAGAAATGAACACGTTTTACTTACCACAGGGGGAGATGACCATTACTCCCGAGGACATCTATAGGATCTTGAGGATACCATTTTTTGGAGCTAGAGTTGAGTATGAGACATGACCCAAGATGGGCATAGTATCTTTGAGAGAGGTCTTTCAGGATGACCTTGTGATGGGCAGAGCGATCCCATGGGAGGATCTGATCGGTTCGTATGGGGAGACCCACAGGTTATCGGTGGTATTAGCATGCTTCCTAGGGTTCTACTTGATGCCTGACCATGGATAGCACGGTCTAGAGTGTGGCTGGGGCAGGATGTTGCAGCTGATGATGGCCGGACCGTGACATTATGGATGGGGCCAGTGTATGCTGGCACATATGTATCATGAGATGCATGAGATCGCCTATCAGGAGGCGAAGAGTATGGCAACAGGTGTATTTGTTTTACAGGTATGGGCTTGGGAGAATCTTCCCATCACCGGGCCCATATGTGAGGACATGAGACAGCCCTTGGAAACCCTATATTTGTCGATATAGGGGGATGATTACCCAGCTCACACTGGGTAAGGTTGATCAGTGGCGAGTTCAGCTCGACGATCTACCAGCAGTGATTTGGAGGCCATGGAGGTTGACAGAGGCCTGGGATGATGCAGCAGAGTAGCTGAGTCATATGTTTTGCTCACGTGCGATGATTGGTCGCACTGTCTTAGTGATGGAGAGATTCCCACAGAAGCAGGTATGGCAGTAGTTCGATCGCCCACAGGACATCTCGCAGGAGTATATAGTATACTCGAGATTCACGGATGAGGTCAAGAGGGGTTGGGGTATGCCATTGGACCAGGGGCGTACGATGATAGATATCTTCTCATTGGTCCCAATTCAGTGGGACTATCTTAGAGACATAGCAGATGCCGGCGTGACCACCGAGTACAAGGAGCACTTTATCACGCACCCCTTTTTGAGATTCACTGATCTAGTGGGGATGGCGAGTAGAGGACAGGTAGTATCTCCACAGGTTGTTCAGCCATAGGTGGCATAGCAGGTATTGATTCCTCCTCCATAGCAAAGAGCATAGCAGGGTCCTCGACCCCAGACAGTACAGATGGACATCCCTGCCAGACATATGGGGATGGATGTTGGAGCGAGTGGCAGTGGCAGCACTAGGCAGTCTCGGCGACGGTCGACAGAGCAGACGACCAAGGAGCAGCAGGTACCTCCACAGGAGGAGGCCCAATAGCAGGATCCTATGCAGGAGGATCAGCCTGCATAGGATGTAGCATAGGACCCACAGCAGCGATCCCAGGAGAGAGTGAGGCAACTCACTAGACAGGTGGGAGATCTGACCATCTAGGTAATTGTACGGGATGCCAGAATGATGGACCGAGATAGGGAGATACAGGATCTCTAGGAGCAGCTCTGGGCTACACAGGAAGAGGTGCAACATCAGACGGCACGGGCGACATACTATTATGCATCATATATCGGTGCGGTGCCTGATGAGGCATCGTAGGTGGCCTGATTTTTGAGCTATGCGAGAGGGTCAGAGGGAGCACAGATGGCACCTCCACCAGATAGGGCCCCACCTCCACCTCCTCTAGGTGATGAGGGAGAGGACCAGAGTTAGGCTATTTTGAGAGATAGATGAGATCATAGGATGTATCTGATACGTTGGCATCCTTGTATCATATCACCATTTTGAGATAGATCGTGCTTGAGTAGCACCATTTTGTATTTGTATCGACACATTATATATATATATATATATATATATATATGAGCTCATCTTTTGATATCATCACATATTGTATATTGTCTTTTATGAGATGTTTCCTATATGCTTAGATAGAGAGCAAGGATCGAACACCTTTGCAGTCGTGATGAAACCATGATAGTGAAGAAGAACTCTCCAAAGTATGAACCTAGAAGAATGCAATGAAAAGAACACCAAATCATTGTCACAATGCAAGTCTAGAATGAAAATGCAATCCTATGCTAGATGCAATATGAAGGCGCAATCCTAGGAAATGGTTGTGAGACCCATCGTATATTTATCATCATTGAGCATTTTTGGAACATCAAAGTCGATACAACCCTTACTGGTGCCACAATGCAACCATACGGATATGAATATGACTCTTCATCGGATGAAATGTAGGAAACAAACATAAGCACCAGGGCACAAAAGCCAAGATGACTTGAACATTGTTTCCAGTTAATGTTGCAAGAGTACACCAGTATCGAGGCATTCAAAGCCAAGATAACCATGAGTGTGATCATGCATAAACAAACAGATCAATAACAAGCAAAACAATAACAAACAAAGCAATAACAAGCAAGGAGATGGTACCGACCTCACCATGGCGTACAAATAAACAAGATCGAGGGATGTGAGGCTGTTCCACCTTAGTGTGGGAGCTCTTATCACATACACCCTATTTATTTTACGTTGCTGGATCATCGGGACTACACCAACAAGCAATAGACAAAGAAAATATCAATGAGATTCATGAGAATAGACAAGATACAAAGAGATATTCAAGCATAGCTCAGCCTGTTTCAAATTTTTTGAATGTATTCATGTCTAGAGGGTGTTAAAAAAAAACACCGTTGTGCTTGTGAGTGCATTGTTTTTGATTGTTATCGATAGATGTTTATGTTTGAGATATCCGATGTGTGTTTAAAAAAACACAAATGTATCCAAAGATAGTGTTAAAAAATATTGTTTATGGTGGTGCTGAAAAATACTAGTTTGTGTCAGTAGTGAGTTGTCCTTGAGAAGTGACAAGATTACTAACTCAAGTGTAAACCAAATATATGATCAAATGGGGGGCCCATGCCCCCAAGTAATGATGACTGACTTGACGTATGTTGCAAGGACAAATGAGATTTGATTTCCCCCAGGCGTATGGCGCTGAATCAATGACAAGTCAGGAGGGTCCACAAAGGGACCAGAGTGTCACAAAAGTCACCAAAATATATGTAGACTAAAGCATAGAATCGTCAAGACTGAGTATCGATAGATAGAGTGTGTGAGGATAACGCCAACTGTAACAAATGTGAGCAATCTCGATAGAATAGCGACAGTAGGTAGATGCAGTGAGAACCACTGGTGACCAACGCGAGAGAGATGCGCAAATGAAGCAATCATAGTATAAGCTATACATTAGTAGGTAGACGCAGTGAGAACCACTGGTGACTGATGTGAAGAAGATCCCAAAAGGATAATAGGACAGTGCCCCCTAGATCAGGAGGGTTGCCCTGAGAGTATGACCAGTTTCAATCCATGTGAGTTGGTGTCTTGACGGGAACTGAAAGCAAATGAAAGCAGGAAAGAAACAATGCAGGAAAGCAAATGCGTGAAGCCAAGTGGTGTTGCGATAGATATAGCATTATGGAACAAGAGGTGCCTATTTACCAAGTTTTCACCATCTTGGCAAAAAAAAATTTTTTGCAACCATGATGCCTGTTTGCCAGGTTTTCATCAATGGCACTATTTCTCTTTTTCTCTTTTTTTGTATTTTTCAAATTTTTAATTTTTTTTGTATTTTTAGAATATATAATTTTTTTGGAGATACATCAAAGTGCCTATTGCTAGGTTTTCACTAAGATGATCAATTTTTTAGGAATTTTTCAGATTTTTAGAATTTTTTCAGGACTTTAGTATATACATGAGTATACTGAAGATGTCTTAGCTGTAGAACCGCTTCAGATGAAGAGCGTTGATGGGCTCTTTGAGTTGTTCTCCTTAAGTAGTAGAGAGTTGATAGGTACTAGACCCAAACACTGCAGTGACAACATATAGACCAAGCCAATTTGGTTCAAACTTCCCTTTTTGGATCTGATGTTGTTGATTCTTAGGGTTCTCCCTCAGAACGAGGTCACCCACTTGGAAATCCCTTGGTCTAACCTTTTTGTTATAACTCTTGGACATCCTCTTTTGGTATGCTCTTAGGTGATTGAATGCCACTTGGCGACGTTCATCAAGTAATTCTACCTCTAGTAGCTGAGATATTCTAGTATCTTCATCAGTAATGAGGCCTTTCAGAGAGACTCATAGAGAAGGAATCTTGACCTCAATAGGTAGCACAACATCTGCTCCATAAACCAACGCATAGGGAGTAGCCCCTATTGGTGTTCTTATACTTGTCCTGTATGCCCAAAGAGTTGGATTGATCTGGAGATGCCAATCTCATCTGGACTTATGTACTGTGCGATGCAGGATCTTAAGGATTGTTTTGTTTGATGCTTTCACCTATCCATTACCCTGAGGATAATAGATGGAAGATCAGTGTTGAGTAATTTTAAATTTAGAGCAGAGCTCTGTAAAATCCTTGTTTTTAAATTGTCCCCCATTATCTGTGATAATTTCTAAGGGTACACCATGCCTGCAGATGATGTATTTGAGAATAAACATCGCTACTATTTTTCCACTAGCAATGGTGAGAGGGACTGCCTCCACCCACTTAGTAAAATAATCCATAGTTGTAATGATAAACTTATGTCCATTGGAGGATGAGGGGTAGATCTGTCCCACTAAATCAAAGGCCCATTGTTGAAATGGATAGAAAGTAATGAATGCAATCAGCTCCTTGGTTGGAGCATGAATCAGGTTTCCATGTAATTGACATTGTTTGCAGGACTTAGCAAACTGTGTTGCTTCTTTTTCCATATCTGGCCAATAGTAACCAGCTCTAATAAGTTTGCGGGCCAATGTCAGGCCGTTAGAGTGTGACCCACAGATGCCTTCATGCACCTCTACTAACACTTTCTTGGATTCATCAGGTTCTAAACACCTAAGGAGGGTACCGTCTAGACCACGTCTATACAAGTCATTAGCGATGATGACGAACTGTGAAGCACTGCGGATTAGGTGACGTTTCTCATTCCAGGAGTAAGTGTCTGGAACAATCTGGTCACGTAGGTAGGAGAAGATGTGATGGTAGTAGGATGAGTCATGTCCTATGACAGAACAGATCATCCGGGAGTCAGGGGAGTCATAAGCTGGGTAGCGTAACGTCTCCACCAGGAATTCATGTCTAAAATCATTTTCAGGCATTTGCAGCATAGAGGCAAGAGTAGCCATGGCATCTGCCACTTTATTATCTGCCCTCAGAACCTGTTGAAATGTGATATGAGTAAAGTACTATTTAATATCATCAACCAATCATTTATAAGGTACCAACTTTTCATCCCTTGTCTGATAGATATCATTGACCTGATTAATGACCAACTGGGAATCTCCAAGAACATTTAGTTCATCCATGCGCCACTCAAGGGCGATCTTCATACCGTTGATGAGGGCTTCATACTCAACAATGTTATTCGTACAAGGAAACAACATCTTGTATGCTTTTGTTAATGAGTACCATTGAGGTGTAATGAACAGTATCCCAGCACCTGACCCCTGTTGGGTAAATGAACCATCAAAAAACATAGTCCATGAGCGATGTGTAAGAAGTAATATGGAATCATCTGGAAATTCAATGTGTAATGGTTGACGATCAACTAGAGGTTCTTCTGCCAACTGATCTGCTATTGCTGGCCTTTAATGGCTTTCCTTTCAACATATTCAATATCAAACTCACTGCGAAGCATGACTCATTTAGCTAGTCTACCTGTGAGGGTAGCTTTGCTAAGTAAATATTTTAGAGGGTCAATTTTAGCAATTAGACGTGTAGTATGAGCCAGCATATAGTGTCACAATTTTTGTGAAGCAAAAACCACTACAAGGCAAGCCTTCTCTATAGCAGAATATTTCATTTCATAGGAGACCAGAGTTATACTAATGTAATAGATAGCCCTTTCTTTCTTGTGCTGATCTTCTTGAGCCAATAGGATACCCAATGATGTATCCGTAGCAGATATGTAAAGTATAAGTGGCTTCCCATGAATAGGAGGCATCAAGATTGGTGGGTTCGCAAGATACTGCTTGATTTGTGTGAACCCTTCATCACATTATTTATTCCACTGATAAGCCACACCCTTGTGAAAAGTCTTGGTAAATGGTTGTGACTTGTCTGCCAGTTAAGAGATAAAATGCCGGATAGACTACAGTCGGCCTTGAAGTCCTCTCATTTGTCTGATATTTTTTGGTGGTGGCATTTCCATGATAGCTTATACTTTTGCAGGATCCACTTCAATACCTTCGGCAGAAATGATATAGCCAAGTAACTTACCAGATGTTACGCCAAATGCACATTTCTTAGGGTTAAGTCTCAAACTAAATTGTTCCATATATGATCTAGTATAGGACCTAGATCGGCAAGATGTTTCTTTTGGTGCATACTCTTGGCTAAAGTGTCATCCACATAATCTTCCATTGTTTTATGCATCATATCATGAAATATGGTGGTAATAGCTCTTTGATATGTAGCACCGACATTTTTGAGCCTAAAGGGCATGACATTCCAACAGAAGGTGCCCCAGGCACATGTGAAAGCTGTTTTCTCTTGGTCCTCTGGCGCAATTTTTATCTAGTTATAACCAGAGAAACCATCCATTAGTGAATACATTTTATACCCAGCTGTCATATCTACGATCATATCAATATTAGGCAGTGGAAAATCATCCTTAGGACATGCCAAATTCAGGTCTCTGAAGTAGGTGCAGACTCTTATAGATTTATCATGTTTGGACACTGGAACAATATTAGAGATCCACTCAGCATAATCAATTACTCTGATAAACATTGCCTTAAGCAATTTCTCTAATTCAGCTTTGACAAGTAGAGCTACATGTGGATGCATTTTTCAAAGCTTCTGCTTGACGAGCTTCACACCTGGTGCAATGGATAGATGATGCATGATTAGATTAGGGTCTAATCTAGGCATATCTGAATATTTCCATGCAAAGTTAATCTTTTTATTTCTAAAGAATGTGGTGAATTCCTCTCTTTCTGCCTCTAATAGTGATTGTGCCAAGTGAATATTCTAAGGTTCTGCCTCTATACCCAAGTTGATAGGTTGAGTTGATTCAATAAGAATAGATGATCTTTCCTGAAAATGACTCGGAAGTGCATCAAGTATCTCATCTGTAGGCACCTTAGAGAGGTTTTCACCCTTGGATACGTCTTTTATTTTGACTATTTTAGGCTCTGATACTACCACAATGTGGTTTTCACCATCAGAGCGCCTATTTTTTCTTCTTTTTATTTTGTGACTAAGATACTTGATGTCAGCCTCAGTCATGTTGACACTTGCTTCGTTGGTAGGAGACGTTACAGGTTTGACAGCGTGTAGGTAACATGCAAGAGCGTAATCATTATGGAATGTAAGGACTTCATTAGATGGGGAGGTAGAGTTCTAGTCTATAAGCTCGGGATGGAAAAGTGAAAGAGGAGTGACGGGTTCAAGTGCGTTCATGGTATAATCATCGAAGGCATGGACAAGTAAGTCAAGACCCAAAGCGATCTCATCCAAAGGTATAGTCAAATTCCTTTGATTCCTAACGATCGTAGTAGACGACATGTTAACACCTAGTGAGTCAAACTCATGTGACCCTACACTAGACCATTCACCTACTTCGAGAAGGTTTTCATATGCATTAGCTGTATCTATATCTCTATCAGAAGTGTTATATGACAAGCTGTCGAACTCATATTCATGGGAGTTCGTTTCATCATTAGGTCTCATGTCAAGAATGTTAGTAAAATCAACTCTTTTTCCCCAGCTGGGATGAGTTCTACCTAGGACCTCTGCTATGGTTAGGTGAGCTCATGTTGACCTAGGTACCTTAGTAGTGTTTGTATCATCAGTCACCTCTTATGTAAGGAGAAGTGACTGGAATTCCTGATCAAACTATTCTTGAAAATGTGGTGGTATGTGTACATTGCTATGATGATCCAGACCTAGAGGATACATTTATTTCCACTCTTCATAAGTTAATGGAGCAATGGAAGTGGCGGTATCAGAATCATTGTCAGTGTCTACTATACTGACACATGGTACAAAGTTATCTGGCTCAGCAAAGAATGCTGCCAGGTCTGGTGGAATAGGATAAGGAAAAGCATCCTCATCAAAGCTGTCTTCAGGTTCTGCAATTGTAGGTGTTTCTTTAGGTGTTGGTTTCTTATCTTCTCAAGGTACAAACTTGTTTATTCCCAATTGGAATGTGAGTTTCTAAAAGCCTATACCTGTAGAGTCGCGTGTTCTATGACCAATAGCTTCAAGTGGTGCAATCAATCCCTTATGATTCACACCTATGGGACCATCCCCTGTATAGCCAAAATGTTGCATAATAGATAAACCTTTACCATATTTCTCAGGGTTCATGTCATAAGGAGGAGTATTTTTAGAATTGTCTTCTCCTTTATAGATCCAAGCTTTGATAGCTCTATTTTTAGCTTCTTCTTCTAATGGTACTGTGGCTTGTACAAAAGTACCACCATACTTTGTTGGAGGAGGAACCGTAGAAGGTTTAGTGTTCTCAGAAGGTCTCCCAAAAGAACGGGGAGACAAAGGCAAAGATGTAATAGATAATATAGGTCCAATCTGATATCCTCCCATATCAGTTTCTTTGAGAGTCAAGTTATTTTCCATTTCTTTTAATTTATCCTCAAGGATTTCAATAGATTCTCTGTTGGTAGGCACAAGGATGTCAGTAGATTTTGTGAGGGCATTGCAATCATAGTGTGTATTAGCAGGTATAGTCACTTCAGAGTCTTGGAATGGGAACTTAATGCACTAATGGTATGTGGAAGGGACAACTTTCATTTCATGAATCCATGGCCTTCCTAACAGGATATTGTATGCCAAAGGAATGTCAAGCACTTGATAGATAACATCGCGTTCAACATGACCAACTCTAATTGGAAAAAAAACTAAACCTTTGGATTTACATTCTTCCTCATCATAGGCTTTAATGGTAATCTTTTTGCGAGAATAAATGTAATCTTCACCATAACCTAACTCAATAAGGAAACTAGTAGAGAAAATATTTAGGCCAACATCATTATCTATGAGAACACGACGAACATGCTTTGGACCTATCATGACTTCAATGTGCAGAGGATTATTATGCGAGTGACTCAAAGAATGGTAATCTTCCTTAGAGAAAGACAAGTAATGTGAGGAGGTCAAGTGACCTACCATAGATTGAAACCGGTCAAGATCAAGATCTTTTGGGACATTTGCCTCAGTGAGGGCTTTGTCCAAAATTTCCCTATGAGCAGGGGAGATTTTTAGGAGCTCAAAAATAGTTATCTGAGCATTAGTACATTGTAATTGATCAAGAATGTTGTAATTGGTAGAATTAGATGAGGAACCCACTTTGGGATTCTTAGTAGCAGAGTCAACCTTAGCTTTGTCTGAAGGTTGAGTTGATGTAGATATAGAAGGCTCAAAGCCTTTAAGAATGACTTTAGCACAAGATCGAGTAACAATATTAGCACTCACTTGAGACTTACTTTGTTCAGAAGAATGAGGTGCAGACCCTCGCAATTTGAAAGATGTTTTAGACTTGGAAGTATCTTCCTTTCCCTTAAGAATGAGGACATTACAGTATTCAGTGTCAACAGGTTCAACCATATTAATGACATTGACGTTATTGGTGCAAGTATAGTTAACTTTAGCATCAATATTTTTGCCTTTAGATGATTCACCTTTCCCATGAGGAGGAAATGGATCCTTGAAAGCTTGGTGATCAGAGTTTTTGTTGTGACTTCCCATAGCAATGACTTCACTATCGATGAGATCCTGGATTGTATGCCACAACTTAAAACAAGTAGCTATTTTATGACCTTTGTTTTGGTGAAAATCACAATAAGAAGATTCATTCCACCAAGAGGGCCTTGGTTGCAGATCATAAGGTCATGGATTAGCCAATGGAGTAAGTAAATTATTGTCTACAAGATTCTTGTAAACTACCTTGAGAGGTTCTCCTAAAGGCATGAACTCACGCTTGGGCCTAGGAGCCCAAGGTTTAGGTCTAGAAAATTGTGAAGTACTCGGTTTGGATTCTACCGTAGCCTGTTCAGTGGCTTTGGCCACTTGCATTGTGGTAGTGAGATTAAAGGCAGCCTTGGAAGGCTTAGTAGTCACATTGTCTACAACACCATCATTCACAACATTTTGGTTCTTTTTGGGAAATTTGGATTTATATTCGCTTCAGGAAGAAGACCCTTGTTTATTTTCCTTGTGTAAGGTCAATTCTCCTTTCTTGATCATAAATGTCTTGATTCTTACAACTTTTTTAATCATGTCATCAAAGGTTAGAGGACCTTGTAGCTGTACTTGATCCCCAAAGTTGGGGAGAAGATTATCGAGAAAGATGTCCAACTTTTCTGATTCAGGTGTCTTGCGAGAATATCGTGTGTAGAGTTGTCTCCATCTTTGGAGAAATGCCAAGAAGGATTCCCCATTATTTTGTTTCAAGTTGCAAAGATCTTGAATATGAATTGGATGTTGGATGTTGTGAGAATAATGTTGTAGAAATAAATTGGCAATTTCGTCAAAAGTCTTGATGCCAGTTGGTAGTCTAGAGAACCATTCCATAGCTGATTCTCCCAAAATACATGGGAAAAGACACATAAGATAGGTTGTGTCATGCATGAATTCCATGGAGAGAGCACGAAAATCTCTCAAATGGTCTTGAGGGTCAGATGTACCCAAGTATTTGTCATATTTAGTAAGTTCAACTCCTTCGGGAAAAGGAGGCATGTGAAGATCTTTATCAAATGGGAAAGGACAGATGCTTTCCAATGTGAATTGTGTAACAGGTTTGTCTTTCTCTTTCAAGAGTTGAGAGAGTTTCTCTCGCATAGTTTGCATCTCTTTTCGCAAATGTGAATTTTTAGTTTCTTCCTCTTTCTCAACAAGTGTGTCTAAAGCATAACCGAAAGGTAACTTAGCCCCTTGATTGGCTAGTTCAAGAATGTATTTTTCTTTTTCCTTAGCTAGTAGAATTCCCATCATTTTATAGAATTCTTTGTTAGCACGAGCGTGTGTAATATCTTCTTGAGTGATTTCAACTTCTACATTGTTAGGGGGGTCTCCAGAATTGGACTTACCCCAATTTCTAAAGAGGTCAGTTCTGCTAACCTCACCACCTAAATGGTTATGATCTGCCATCTTGCCAAAATGCAAGGATTCAAGGTGTAAAGACTTGGTATGAAAAGATTGAGTGTTCTCTGAATTTGGGTCTTCTTGGAACAAAGGATTTTGAACCCTACTAAGATCCACAGGAAATGACCTTTTAGTGCAAGGTCATCGTACCGGGGAAGGAGATCAAGATGATTCCTCACTAGATGTAGCCAGTAATGGTGTGGAAAGTATAGATTCATCTTGATTGATTGAAGGAAATGTTTTTCCACTTCAAGTGGTGACAGTCATAGACAAAGTTTTGAACAAGGAATGTGAACTAGGACCAAACTTAAAACTGTCTCAAAGATTGCATAGAACGTGCCAAAAGGTGAAGTATCCTTGGTGCAAATCGTCTAAGATGAGGCTAAAACAAGCCAAGAGATGACTATTGCAACACAAGGCATGATGAAACAGATGAAATAAATCAAAAGGACATGAGACAAGACTAGTTTAAGCAAGAATCACGTAGTTCTCAACCCAAGAAACCAAGTTTCAAATTGTGTGAAGATGAATGGCAGAAAAATAGACCCATATCAGAGACTAGATTTGATAGAAGAATAACTAAAGGACAGATTTTAACTCGCTGTTTTGTACAATAGACTATAGTTTTGCATGACAAAATGCTCTGTCATGCGAAGTTTCTCACTGAACCGCACGAAGAAATGTTTGCTTCGCGTAAAGAATGACACCAGAGGACAGAATAATGACTGACAGAAAAGTGGCACTATTGCCAAATGTCGCATGACAGTGTAATACGTATCGTGTTAAGATTCTCACCGAATCACGCGAAGATTGGGAAATTTCACGTGAAACTATGCAAATGTTGAAAAAATTAGGTGTACAAAATCAGACTGTTAAGACTAGTTTGCATTTTCCAAGATGAAATCATGCTATTTTCTGACGGATAGTTCAAGTTACAGATTGTTTTGGACATGTTTAAGATTGACAGTTTATGTGTTTTGACGATAATTTTGATTGTTCAAATGATACACCCACGTAAAACACATTAAACAGAATGTTTATAGTACCAGAACAAGAACATCACAACCCTAGGATAGCTAGGACAATATCTATTGAATCCCCACTTGAATCAAATTTCAGCTACACTTACTCTTAGTGGATAACTTAGAAGCTTGGAAGAACGGGCTCCTCCTTACATATGCACTCACTTCTCAGGCATACCAAGCTTCAGACCCCAAAGGAATTGCTTCCCAAAGGGTTGTTATCTCTACTAAAAGCCGTAAAAATGTGGGGCGTCTTAGTCAATCTCTGACCTTCCTCGCCAATAGATAGAGGGTTTTTGGAAACTAGAACAATAGTTTGTAGTAAGGTCATTCATTCAGGTGGTTGTGATCAAGTCATTTTTCCAATAAAGGGGGCTCTCCCAATCCGTTCAAAGCAAGGCTTTCACCTTAACGATGTCGGGACTTTAACACACCACTAGGGTACTGGAGGAGATTTTGGTTGCCACAACGAATTGACACCTGTCTATTGTGACATTAATCATAATAGCATTTTTTATATACCGATTTGGAAGGGCTTGGCTTTAGCCTGTTATCGGTTGGGTATCCACTCTCACTGGCTCTGCTAAAGCTCTCAGGAGGTAGCCACTCTAGAAGAATCACATGAATTTCTCTTACACCCAAGATCCATAAAGGCGAGGGGAGAGGATACATTCATGTAGTTCTTAGGATTACAATCTAAAAAACACTTCAATCACGCAAGACAATGATTCATTTTAAGCACCAATTGAAGTGTGTTTTAACTACTAAAAACATACATAAGAAGTTGTGAAAACATGCAAGGTCTTCGACAAACGTCCTGCAATAAAACCCATTAGTAGTTTGTAATGCCTTTCTTCATATCAGCATCCTGCAACAAACATGTTAGAAGTTTATGATGGGTTTCTCTTTATCTCAGCATCCTGCAGACCACTGTTAAGCTATCTCAAAAGATAAAATTAGGGAAACACAATTGTCAGAAAATAGTAGGTGGTTAGAAAATCGAGGCAATAAAATATAAAAATGAAAGCTTTGGTCTGCAATTTTGCGCGAAAAAGTATTCTAGATCGCGCGAAGAAGTTCTGTAAACCGTGTGAAGAACTAGAAAGTTCGCGCGAGACTTACAAAAAGTTTGCGCGAAGTTAAAACAGAACTTGTATGGAAGTACGGACAGAATGCAAAAAAATAAAAAATATGAAATGAAATGAGGCCAGAACAGAAATGTACCTAGCCCACGGTGGGCGCCAAAAATGTATGTGGTAAATTTGGCCCTTTTAATTCACCATACACTTCAACATAGTCCTTCTTCACCAGGTACACACAAGACTGAATATGAGATTATTCATCCTATCTGCCTGCATGATTTGACCTATTTCCTTCTATCTAGATGGGGTTTTTGAAATTTCTCTCAGAACGAGAGTCTCACAACCATGGACCAATCTAGGAACGAAGGATTTATCATGATAAATGCAATACAATGCAATATTATGCTAAGAAATGAGAGATATGAGATAATCTAAGACATGATGATC
>MU228421.1:2064669-2090868 GCA_018584345.1 Thuja plicata | reverse complement strand
TTCAAGCTTCCAAAGGCTTCCACTTCATCTTCTTCCAAAAATATTCTTTCATTCCATGTGCCTAAACCGCAACCTCTGTTATCCATTCACCATATTCCTTCACGTATTCCTTCATTCACATTTCCTCTATCCTATCGCCACCCTTCAAGGTGTATATTAACGTTGATCTTACCTTCCTTTCCGTCTACCCTTTCACAATCCTTCCATTCACTATCCTTCTACCCTCTATCATTTTTCCTCATTTGTTTATTCCTCCTATCTTCCAACCTCAATCGCTTTGCATAAAACCTTATCCTCCATTTTCCTTTTTCATGTTCTTTTCCCTATCAGCATCTTTGAGAAGATCATTTTGAATCCTTGGAATATCATGGTTTATCCTTTCAAGGATCATTATCTAAAAATATTGCCTTCTTCCAAAAAATTAAAAAAAAAAAAAAAAAGAAATTTTTTTTTAAAAAGAAATACTTTCATCCTATGATAAAAACCACTCCCTTGTGGTGCCTTGAATAGGTACAATGATAAAAACCTGGCAATCAGGCATCATGCGTAGTTCTTCTACATCTTTCATCCATTTCGTATTCTCTCTTTGATCTTGACAATGTTGACCTATACACGAGCATTTGGGATATCTTGTGAGCTATCTTACGGTGATCTTTATTTCATTCCTTTCATGTTTTCATCTCTAGCTTTCTCCATTTATTTTTGCCTATCGCTATCCTTTTCCCCTTTGGTCTTGATCTAATAAAAAAAAGAAAGAAAGAGTAAAAAACAGTGCTATGAAGCCTCTTGACATGTCTACTCCTTTAGACTGCATCATTTCCTGCTCTTGCAATATGTTTTTGTGACTTATCCTATGCTGGCCTTTCATTCTTGTCCAAATGTGCTTTATATGATGTTTCTTTTCTTTTCCCTAGCTTGGGTACTCTTGAGGAGTTTGCCTTTGAGGATTTCTTCCCTTCATTCTCCTTCATTCTCCTGTCTTCCATCTCTTCCACCAACTTGCTAATCCCTCATGTCCTCCACCTTGCTAAACATTGGGACTACACAGTGTGATCTTGCTTGGGAGTCTGATGCCCATTCTGTCTGGGGGCATCCTTTGTACATAATTATTGATCCTAAAAAAATCCAAAAAATTGATATATTGTCAAAAATTCTAAAAATCAGAAAATGTCCTAAGAAAATGATCATCTTAGTGAAAACCTAGTAATAGGTGCTTTGATGTATCTCTAAAAAATTATATATTCCAAAAATACAAAAAAACTCAAAAAAATTCCAAAAATTCAAAAAAAATGGAAAAAGTGTCTTGGTACAAAAAATTTAAAAAATTTATAAAAAGTCCTAAAAAAAAGAAGAAAAAAATGAAAAAATAAAAAAATAGTAATAAAATCCAAGTGGTGAAAACTTGGAAACGGGCACTACTTGAGGCCTTTGCACCCCTGTTTCTTAGCGCGTGTCCACATCACTTAGCCTTTCTCCATCATGCTTTGTCCTTGTTGCCTTGGTTTGGAATTGGTCTTTGTCTTTGTCTAGGGGGCATAACTGTGTTAGCTTTGGTATCTTGGATGTGTTAGTCTTTAGGAAACCTCACAAACGGTATTTTTTAACATCACTCCAACTATATTTTTCAATACAACCCCTGACATCGAGTATTTTTTAACACTTATCGATTTGGTCTTACCCCATTTTGTCATGTGGTCTTACCTTCTTGCAAGCATTTGATCCTTATCCTCTGAACTCAGTATCAGTTAACACACTTAAATTTTTAAGTACAACACTTAATGCTTGAGCTTTGTCATGATCTTTTCTTTGTGTGCTGACTATTATTGATTTTTGTCGAGTGTCCTTGTCTAATAAGTCTCTCTGGGATGCATAGCTAGAGGACTTGGGGCATGGAACATATTTTTATTTGCTTCCTACTTTATGTTTCACTATTTTTGCACAACCATTCTTCTGGTCATCCTAGCATCTATGTCTTGATGCGAGTGTGGCTTTTCTATATTAAATTGGGTAAGCTAACATCACAGTCATCTTGACCTTTATGTCTTTGATGCTTATGTTAGAATCTTTCCACATTCCAATCCGATATAAATCACATTCATATCTTCATAGTTGCACTTGTGACTAGTGATGATTGTGTGATTTTTTGATGCCTGTTAATAATGGCCCAATGATGAAAATAAGTTCCTTAACATTCTCTAATGAATGATGAGCACAAAGTCCTATGTTACAGTTCTCTACTGCAAGTACACCTTTGCATTTTCATGTAGCTTGCATTGTTAGACCTCATGTTAGTTTGCATTTTAGGCTTCATTATGAGTTTGAGAGGGTTTCCTTCATCTTTCTGGTGGATTTTAATCAACTATGATCACGTTCTGATCTTCATTTCCTTGTCTTCTTTCATGATCTCAAATGAAATTTTCTATCTTAAATAGTTGATTGATTTTGGGGCATTCTCTCTCTTAAGGAAAACTCTCGTTCTTCTCTCCATTTATTTTCACCTCTTCCAAACTTCTATCTTCCATTCGCTTTCACCCTACTTCTTTTCTTCTAATTCAATCTTGGGGCATAATGTTTCATGCTAGATGATCTACCTTGGTTATTTGATCCTTATATCTTTCATCTTACATCAAGAACCTTATCTTTAGTTCAATTTGATCAAATTTATCAATTTGTTGTTTTTCCTATATCTCATCTCGATTTCGATCAGGAGGGGGCAGTACCTATCAAACTTCAATCCTTGATTCAGCTTTATCAATCCTATCATTTGTTCCGCTTGGGGCAACCTTTCTTGAGATTCTTATCTCGAACATGTAAATTACTTATTTACAACGGTGTTGACCTTGTCTTTTTTGCAATCAGCTTATCTTTGTTCTAATGTCAATTACTTATTTACAATGGTGTTGATGTCTGTGTTTTTTTGTGATCCCAAATCGATCTCACACTTCAACTGACTACATGTGTTCCCAAAATGATCACACATTATTCAAAGAGGGGCAAATGTATGCACCCTAAAATGGTCGACTGGACTATGGGCCCCATTTATCATTTTATCAAATTCATGAATCAATGCTTTGGAATATTTTCAATTCAAATCAATTTCTTTGATCAAATCGTAATTAACTCAATTATTTCAATATTTCCTAAGGTTTGATCATTTCATCAATTATCTTAATTAATTAAAAGGAAACAATTCCTTTTTAGTAAATAAAATAATCTTATTTAATTAAAATCCCTTTTTAATTAAATAATTTTATCTTATTTAATTAAAATATTTCTTAATTAAATAATATTATCTCATTTAATTAAAATATCTCTTTTAATTAAATTAAATAATCTTATTTAATTAAAAGAAAACCCCTCTTTTAATTAAATAAAACCCCCACTTAAATTCCTCTTTGTTGAAAAAGAAAATAAATTAAATAAAAATAAATAGTCCCTTTTTCTTCACATCTTCCTAAGTGGTGGGCTTTTTGCCTCTTAATCATAGCCTTTGATTTTTTGCCTCTTAATCTCTACCATCCATTTCTCTTTAAAAAGAAACCTCTCCTTCTCATTTGATAATCAAGATTTTATGCTATTGTTATGCTACAGGTTTGGAGAGTAATTTTGGAGGAGAATTTGAGCACTTGAACTTGGATATTGCAACTTCTCTCTTCTTGTCTTCTTCTTGCATCCATGGCTATTCATGTAGATTAGATTCATATTAGATTAAATTCATATTTCCTTTCATAGAATAATCTTGCATTGTTATCATTTAGATTAATTTCCTTTCATGCATTGCAATCAAATAAAATAGTTTTCATTTCATTGCATATTGGATGAACATGGAGACTAGCATCCTTGCTTTTTTTTCTCTTTGAATCTCCCATTTCATGGTGTACTTGTAGGGGCACAACTAGGTCAATTTGAGGGCCTCTATTACAAACCTTTGCACTCCATGACTAGAGAGCTATGAGTCGATATTTGAGGCCTCATTCTTGAGCAACCTTGGATGGAATGACCCATAGAAGTGTGACACATTTTCATCACATAGAAGTAAACTAGAGTCTTTTAAGATTTTCTGTCTAGATTCTAAATATATTTTTTCCTTTTTTTACTAATTGATTTGAATGGTTTGTGTTTTCTCACACGAAAACTTCTATGTTGCTGAAAACATCATTTTCAAAGAGTTACATTGATTTCAAAGAGCATAACTTTTTTTAAAAAATAGATATCAATGTGCTTCTTTCTAATTTAGTTTTGTAACATCCACATGGAGGGCATACAATTGGTTTCATGACATTATCATGATTACTACATATTTTATGAACATTTGAAGATGAGTAAACCAAAATTTGTACATACCTTGACTACGTAGCTTATAACTTCTTGTGTATATATTGAATTTCAATTTTTTTTTTATAGAAAGTAGATTTAAAGATGGAGAGCACTATTAATTTTCAAAAAAAAAATCTCCTTTCTTCTATATTCATTTAACGTCAAACTCAAAGGTTTATATTTGATAACAAACCTACATTCGATGCACATCAAAAAGCATAGGCCTAATTAATTCAAAAATTGTCAAATCTATATTCATTAGAAATCTCGTTTGGAGTACTTGTGCTATGCGAAAGGACGTATCCTTATTCTTTTATTTGAGCCTTGCATTTGAGCCCCGAAGCCATGAAAACTTCATACTTTTGTGAAACTCTGGAAATGGCCTATACTCAAGGGCTTTCGATAGAAAGTACTTGCTTGGTTTAACATGAGTTAACCCATTTGGCAATCTAGTTTTGATAGAAAGTCATCTGTTTCGATAGAAAGTTATAGATGACTTTTGATAGAAACCTATGTCGGCCTATTTGGTGCCATTTTGGGTTCAGAACAATTACATATAAATAAATATATGTTTTCCTCATCTTATTAATTTGAAAGTTGCAAAATAATTCACATTTTGGAGAATGAAGACTTTTGAAATTGATTTTTTTAATTTTGTCAAAATTTAGTGGAACAATTTTGCAATTTGTGATGGGAAATAAAAAGAGAAGGCTAAATAAGAGTACACGACATGAGACTAAACAAAGACTACGTGAAGAAGCATGGGAAAGATATTATCATAGGAAACCAGGTATTTCTCTATCTCTTTATCTCTCTCTCTCTCTATAGATATTTTAAGTTGATGGTTACGACTTGTCTTAATGAAACATGTAAGGATGATATTGCAATACCTAATTAGACCTAATTTGATAAAGAAGAACTAATTAGACGTAATTAGACCTATTAGGACATAATTAGACCTATTAGGACAAAATTAGACCTATTAGATAATTAGATGCAATTAGACCTATTAGGGCCTAATTATACATAGTTATCTAGGTCTATTAAGACCTATGATAGGTAATACGACCCCTTAAAACCTATTAGGACCTATTTAGACCCAATTAGACCTATGATAGGTTATATGACCCCTTAAGACCTCATTAGACCCACTATGAGTAATATGACCCCTTAAGACCTATTAGCACCTAATTATATACCCAATTAGATATAGATTAGGACCTAATTATATCCAATTAGACCTATTAGCACCTAATTAGATCCAATTAGACCCTTTAGGATCTAATTAGATACAATTAGACCTATTAGGACCTAATTAGACCTAATTATACCTACCGAGACCTATGATAGGTTATATGACCCCTTAAGACCCCATTAGACCCACTATGAGTAATATGACCCCTTAGGACCTAATTAAATACCCAATAAAACCTATTATGACATAATTATATCCAATTAGATCTATTAGCACATAATTAGATCCAATTAGACCCCTTAGGACCTAATTAGATACAATTAGACCTATTAGGACCTAATTAGACCCAATTACACCTATCAGGACCTATGATAGGTTATGTAACCCCTTAAGACCCCATTAGACCCACTATGAGTAATTAGACCCAATTAGACCTACTAGGACCTAATATGTGTAATAGACCCAGTTAGACCTAGTAGGACCTATGATAGGTTATACACACGACCTATTGTGAGTTATCTTATGATTAATAGGACTCTATACATAGGAAATTTCATTTAGACTTTTGTTTAAAATAATTTTATCTTTGTATGCAGGAAATTCTCAAGAAGCACAACCTTTCGAAGTTGGAGAAGGGTCATCACAAGGTCAACAAGCCCAACCTTTAGAAGTTGGAGAAGGGTCATCGCAAGCTCAACAAGTAAAACCTTTAGAATCCCAAACAAGTACACATCTCTTTCTCTCTCTCTCTCTGACTCTCCCTCACTATCTCAATTTAGTCTCTTTGTGGTTAATATGTATTTTGGGTCTTTCCCCTTAAGACTATTATTTTTGTTGTGTAAATAGCCTTTGTTGAAGAAAATGTTGTACAAGGGCATCCCGAGTTGAAGTAATGAAATTCTGAGAAGGTTCATTGCAAGGTCAAATAAGTATGTGTCTCTAGATCATTAGTTTATTAATTATTCCCTTTGACATGAGCATGTTTCTACTTATTTCATTAAGGTCCCCTTAAGATGAGCTATTAAGAGAATTTTTTAATTTTGTTTGCAGTCCAAGTACAAGCAACATATGAGAATGTTATTCTATCCCAACAATTGAAGAAAAACATTAATCAAAAAGCATAGATCATTTAAATGAAATGGATGTAGAAAAATTGAGAGATTATGCTAAACAACCCATAAATACTACGAAGAGGGCATTGAATAAAAAGTCTAAGAAAATTAATGCACAATTTGAGAATCTTGATATACTTGAAAAAACCCAACTATTATCAATTACACTTTTTAAAGATGAGTTAAAAGATCCATTAAATTTGTTGGGTGTAGATGCAAGCTTGAAAAAGACAAAAGTGTCTAACGTACAAAAAATATTTTTGAAAGTGTTAAGGAAGGTTTTCATTCCATTAGGAAAACAACTAGATCTGCAGATAAGTCCATTTCAAGAAGAGTGATACTAACATCTATTTCAAATAAAAACATGTCCCAAAAAAGATATATTTCTTCACTTCCATCTCATATCGGGTACAATAGGAAGACTGGTGCAGGGCACCTCCTGAAGTTCCTATTTCTTACTTCAATGTTTGTAATAAGGTGAATCCTTTGGATCACCCTAGCGTGTGCATGTGTGGGTCTATTGTGTAAGGTGAAGGAGCCTAAGGAAATTTATAAACCTATGGGTTCCTGAAACCATGTTAGACCACGTTAGTTCCTTTTGGTGATTTTGTGTTTAGTTATAAGTTTATGTTTTAAGACCTTAGGATAGGCTCTTGACATGTTTTGGACCTCTTCCACACCCTTGGAGGTTGGTAAGGTTGGAATTTTCTCAAATTAGAAATTTTGTCAAGTTTTGTCAAAAAAGTTGTCTTTGTGCAAAATGTTGCATGAGTAACTTTTGCAAAATGTTACATGAGCAACTTTTGCAAAATGTTGCTCGAAGAATGACAACTCAAATGTAGCTGACCACACCAACTTATTGAAGCATCTATAATGCTGAGATGATGGTTTTAGATGTTCTCATTCCTTCTAGGAAGGATAGATTTTACTGTGTACGGAGCTTGATGTTTAAAGAAGGAAATAGAAGAGTTTTCAGAGTCATTTAGACAGTATACGAGCTGGTACAGATTCATCTTATGGATCCACTTGTAGAACTTTGTGATTCTTTGAGTTACTTAAATATTCCAATTGGTTTGATTTGTTTTTGTGAAGTTTCATAGCAGTTATAGATTTTACTTGCTCACTATTTGAGAAACCAAGGTTTACTAGGTCTGCTCCAAAGATGTGATCATAACTTGGGATTTAACCAGTGGATCTGCTTGGCCACTTGGGAAATAAAAGTTAGGATCATTCTCTTTAATATTCCTAAAGCTTAGAAGCTTAGTGTTAGTTCTATTATTTTTGAGACAAGGCCCTAGGCTAATTATCTCTATGTAACTAGCTTGGTTCTTTAGTACAGTCACATGCATGTACAATATATGATTGGGAGGATCAAACCAATGGTGGTTCCAGACCATTTTGGGCTAGAGGAAGATATATAAGCCCTTGTGTTCATTCTTTCAACCCAACTTAGACCACTTTCTTAGTAATCTAAGCCTAACCTAGCTAATTAGGTATGTGAGCTTTGCAAGAGTTTAGTGGTGCAGGAGTGGAGTGAAGCACTAAGGATTTGGGAGATTTCAAAACTCCATAAAGGTTATCTAGAAACCTAATCAGATCAGTTAGATCCTCATATGTTTGAAATTTAGGCATGAAAAACCCTCTGGATAGGGCTACAAGGAATTCTAGGCCATTTAGTGTTTGACCATCCTTGGGTCTGCAACACCAAATCCATTGGTGGATTCTCTACCCTTGGGGTCTAAACAAAGTCTTCCATCACCTAGGTTTGTTGGCCTAAGCCTCTGGTGAATATTTCTACTCTTTAGCTTGGTTTAGGGAAAGTGTCCCTAAAGGAGATATTATAGAGATTGGTATCTTAGTGTGGAGGGCTAAGTTGTGGTAAAAGGGGTGAGTTGGCATCTTAGATAAGTTAGTACACACCCTAGGAAGACATAAGTGGAGTTGGGGTGTTTGAATTTAAATTATGAAGTAAGAACAAGGAGCTGGAACCCACCTAGGTCTTCTTGCAGTGCACTCTACATCAGGTGGTATCAGAGCCTACTAAGACCTTGGGAGAATTGAAGAATGGGTGATAGAATGGAAGACTCTCAAGGAGAGGAAGTTCCTACTAGAAACACTAATGTGGAGTTGGCTAAAATTGTCAAAGTACAAGTAGCCAAGAACAAGAAGATGGAGGAGGAGATAAAGAAGTTGAAGGACCTCCAAATAGAGAAGGAGGAGGGAGAAGATTATGAAGAAGAAGAAGACACAGAGAAGGATGAAACAAAGAACATACTTGTAGAGAAAGCCAAATTTATTGAAGCTCTTGAGAGAGTTGGAAGGAGAGATAAGAAATAAGACATTTTCATTTTTTTGGGAAAATGGACCCTAAAGAATGCATGGATTAGATAGAAGTTTTGGAGAATTATTTTGAATGTGACAATATCTCTAAAAATTAGAAGGTCAAAGTTGCAAAATCCAAAATGAAAGGCCCTGCCTTAAGTTGGTGGAATTTTCTACAAAATGAAAGGATAGAGAAAGAATATAAATCTATCTCAACATGGAAAAGGATGTTGGTAGAAGTCAAGAATCAGCTTGTGTCAGAGGAATATGAAATCACCCTACATAAAAAGTTGCAAAATCTAAGACAGAAGGACCTTGATGTGAGTGGATACACTAAAGAGTTTCATAGAATTACCTTGAAGGCCAAAGTCCCAGAGAGTGATAAACACAAGCTTGCAAGGTATCTAAATGGACTAAAATATATCATTCAAGATGAAATGAGTTTATTCAACCCTGAATTAGTACATAAGAGTTTTCAAATGGCACTGAAAATTGAAAAAAAATAGAAGAGGAGAGGAGAACAAAATAACAGAGGTAGAGGGAATAATTTTAGAGGTAGAGGTAGGTTCAATGGTAGAGGTCCATTTCAAATAAGTCAAGGAGAGTTTAGTAACCATGAGTCAGAAGGAGAACACAATAATAGAGGAAACTTCAAAGGCAGCAAATCAAACAGTAGAGGGAGATTTGGTGGAAGAGGACCTAGTGTCTTCATAGGGAAATGTTTTACTTGTAATCAAATTGGACACTAGTCCTTTAGATGTCCTAAAAAGAATGCAACCAACAAAAAAGGAGGGGATAGAAGAGTGCAACTCACCCAATAAGATGAAAGTCAAAGTGTATCCTCCTACCATTATGCAAATCTAGAACAAGGAGAATGCCTCATGATGCAAAGGACACTCCTAAGAGTACCTACGACTGCAGAACCACCTCAGAGGAAGTCATTTTTCAGAACAAGCTGCAAGGTGAACAATAAGGTATGCAAAGTTATAGTTGATTCTGGATCCACTGATAATATCCCTCATCATTTCCCTTATAAAGCTTTTTGATTGACAAAAGAGAAACAAACTATCATCAATGAACAAGTTTGGGTAGATTTCAAAATAGGGGAGTATACATACAAAGTTCTATGTGATATCACAAAGATGGATGCATGTCATTTGTTATTAGGTAGACCTTGGCAATTTGATGTAGATGCTAGGCATGATGGAAATTCTAATGTCTATACTATAGTTAAGGATGGTGTTAAGTATGTGATGAATCCACTCCATGACTATGAAAAAGAAAAACATGTTACTAGAAGTGTCTTGCATGTAGGAGAGAAAGAGTTCATGAAGGTACTAAAATAAAGGGATACGCGTTGCTATGCATTAGTAGTGAGGCCCAAAAAGATACCAGTGACAGAACTAAAGGTCAAGGCCCCTACTAGGGATGTAGGCCCTAAAGAGGTCAAAGCACTATTAGACCAGTATAAGGGTATCATAGCTAAGATTAGACCAAAATATTTTCCACCTGAAAGATAAGTGAGTCACTATATAGACTTCATACCAGGGGCCACTCTTCCAAACAAAGCAACATACAAGATGACCCCTGAACAAAATCAAGAGATAGCAAGGTAGATTGAAGAATTGTTGTCAAAAGGTCTCATTAGGAAAAGTGTGAGTCCTTGTGCTATCCCTATAGTCCTAGCACCCAAAAAAGAAGGCACATGGAGACTATGTATGGATTCTAGGGCAATCAATAGGATAACCATCAGATATAGGTTTCCTATGCCTAGAATAGAGGATTTGATGGACTATTTAGGGGGTGCAAGTTATTACTCCAAGATATATCTCAAGAGTGGTTACCATCATATAAGAATCAAAGGTGGAGATGAATGGAAGACATCATTCAATACCATAGAAGGCCTCTATGAATGGCTTGTGATGCCTTTTGGTCTCTCAAATGATCAAAGCACTTTTATGAGACTAATGAATGAAGTCTTGAAGACTTTTCTTAATAAATTTGTTGTTGTATACCTTGATGATATTTTGATCTTTAGTAGGAGTAGAGAAGAGAACCTCAATCATTTGGACATGGTAATGAGAAAACTCCATGAGGAACAGTTGAAGATAAACATAGAGAAGTGTGTATGCCTTCAAGAAGAACTTGTGTTCTTAGGTTTTGTGATCTCCAAGAACAATCTTAAGATGGACCTTTCCAAAGTTGAAGCCATCCTCAATTGGCCACCTCTTACTACTCCTTCAGATATAAAGAGTTTCCATGGTTTACGTATCTTTTATAGGAAATTCATTAGAAATTTTAGTGGCATATGTGTTCCCATTATCAACACCATTAAAGGTGGAATAAAATGCATTTCTTCGTGGACTAATGAAGCAAGTGAGTCCTTTGAGTTTTTGAAGAAAAAGATTGCAGAGCAACCCATCTAAGTCCTACCAGATTTTCACAAGGTGTTTACAATGGAATGTGATGCAAGCAATAAAGCCATTGGGGGAGTCTTGAGCCAAGAAGGAAGGCCAATTGTCTTTTTAAGTGAGAAGCTTAATGAAGCTAAGCAAAAATACTCTACTATGATCTTGAAATGTATGCAATGGTTCAGTAACTTAGGAAATGGAGGCATTATTTTTTTCCCAAGGAATTTGTAGTCTTTACTGATAACCATGCACTTAGTTTTCTGAATAGACAGGAGAAACTTAATCACAGACATGTGAAATGGATGGAGTTCTTATAGTCATATACATTTTCTATCAAGCATAAGAAAGGGGTTGTAAAAAAATTTGTTGATTCTCTTAGTAGGAGGCACCTAACTACCCAAACCATTCATTTGGAGAGTGTTGGAGTTCATTCCATGAAGGATATGTATGTTATGGATGAAGATTTCAAAGAGGCTTACCAAATTTGCACTGAGATGAAAAACAGATACCACACTGATTTCTCAGAGTTTATTGTGCAAGATGGTCTTCTTTTCAAGGGTAGTTCATTGTGTGTCCCAAAAGGATCCATGAGAGAGAACATTATCAACTAAAGCATTGTGGAAGGCTAGTGGGTCACTTTGGGGTGGATAAAAAATTAGAGCTGGTTAGAAGGTTCTACTACTGGCCCAAATTGAAGATAGATGTTAGGAGTTGTGTGGAAAGTTGTTCAATTTTCCAACAAGCCAAAGGAAACACCTCTAATGTAGGATTGTACACTCCTTTGCCCATCCCTTCAAAACCTTGGGATTCAGTAAGTATGTACTTTGTCCTAGGTCTTCCTAAGACCAAGTCTAGATTTGATTGCATTTATGTTGTAGTTGCCAGGTTTTCAAAGATGACACACTTCATCCCTTGTAGAACAAAATCATGATGCATCTCACATAGAAGGATTATTCTTTAGATAAGTTGTAAGACTTCATGAACTACCACTGTCATTCATATCAAATAGGGATCCTAAGTTTTTAGGACATTTTTGGAGAACACTATGGAGAAATCTTGGAACAAATGTTTCTCTGTCATTTGCATATCACCCACAGTTTGATGGGCAGACAGAAGTCATAAATAGGCCCCTTGGCAACCTTTTAAGATGTCTCACACAAGAACATGGAGCTAGTTGGGATACTATCATAGCACAAGAAGAATTCTCATTTAATGATTCAGTCAATAGGAGTACTGGTTTAACTCCATTTCAGATTGTATATGGTACTCACCCTAGAGGGGTATTGGAAATCAGAGATATCAAAGACATGGAAAAAAGAAGTGCACTAGCAGAAGACTTTGCTGAGGTGATGTAGAACATCCATGACCAAGTGCAGACCAAACTGCAACATACCACTGAGAAGTTCAAAGCACAAGAAGAAAAAAAGAGGAGAGACTTACAATTCAAAGTGGGAGATTTGGTGATGATTCACCTCAAGAAGGAGAGACTACCCAAAGAAAAATACACAAAACTTATGACAAAAAATCTTGGTCCTCTCAAGATTCTGAAGAAATGTGGAAACAATGCCTATAAGATTGATCTACCTTCTCACATTGGTTTATCCCCTATTTTTAATGTTGCAGATATCTATGCTTATAAAGGTGTTGTTAGTATTGATGATCTTACAGATACTCCAGAGCCTCCTACACTCCAACCACTCAAGGACATGCCCCAAGAAAATCCTCCTAAGATTGAAAACATCCTAGATAAGAGAGTGAACAAGAAAACTAGGAGAGACACTTACTATGAGTACTTAGTCAAATGGAAAAACCAACCCATTGAAGATGCTACCTGGATGACCCCTAAAGGCATTCAGAAGACAAGTTATCCACTTGAAGATCTCCCAACTCAAGAGGCTTGAGTTACTTTTGCCATGGGGAGTATGGTGCAGGGAACCTCCCGAAGTTCCTATTTCTTTCTTTAATGTTTGTAATAAGGTGAATCCTTTGGATCACCCTATTGTGTGCATGTGTGGGTCTATTATGTAAGGTGAAGGACCCTAAGGTAAGTTATAAACCTATGGGTTCCTGAAACCATGTTAGACCATGTTAGTCCCTTTTGGTGATTTTGTGTTTAGTTAGAAGTTTATGTTTTAAGACCTTAGGATAGGCTCTTGACATTTTTTGGACCTCTCCCACACCCTTGGAGGTTGGTAATGTTGGCATTTTCTCAAATTAGCAATTTTGTCAAGTTTTGCCAAAAAAGTTGTCTTTTTGCAAAATGTTGCATGAACAACTTTTGCAAAATGTTTTTCAAAGAATGACAACTCAAATGTAACCAACCAAACCAACTATTTGAAGCATCTGTAATGCCAAGATGATGGTATTAGATGTTCTCATTCCTTCTAGGAAGGGTAGAGTTTATTGTGTATGAAGCTTGACATTCAGAGAAGGAAATAGAAGAGTTTTCTGAGTCATTTGGACATTGTACAACCTGGTATAGATTCATCTTGTGGATCCACTTGCAGAACTTTTTGATGCTTTGAGTTACTTAAACATTCTAGTTGGTTTTATTTTTTTTGTGAAGTTTCATAGGAGTTGGAGATTTTACTTGCTCACTGTCTGAGAAACCAAGGTTTACTAGGTCTACTCCAAAGATGTGATCATAACTTGGGATTTAACAAGTGAATCTACTTGGACACTTGGAAAATAAAAGTTAGGATCATGTTCTTTAAGATTCCTAAATCTTAGAAGCTCAGTGTTAGTTATATGATTTTTGAGACAAAGCCCTAGGCTAATTATCTCTATGTAATTAGCTTGGTTCTTTAGTACAGTCACATGCATGTGTAATATTTGATTGGGAGGATCAAACCAATGGTGGTTCTAGACCATTTTGGGGTAGAGGAAGCTATCTAAGCCCTTGTTTTCATTCTGTGAACCCACCTTAGACCACTTTATTAGTAATCCAAGCCTAACCTAGCTAATTAGGTATGTGAGCTTTGCAAGAGTTTAGTGGTGTAGGAGTGGAGTGAAGTACTAAGACTTTGGGAGGTTTCAAAAGTCCATAAAGGATATCTAGAAACCTAATTAGATCACTTAGATCCTCTTGTGTTTGAAATTTAGGATTGAAAAACCCTCTGGATAGGGCTACAAGCAATTCTAGGCCATTTAGTGTTTGACCATCCTTGGGTCTGCAAGACCAAATACATTGGTGGATTCTCTACCCTCGGGGTCTAAACAAAGTCTTCCATCACCTAGGTTTGTTGGCCTAATCCTCTAGTGAAGATTTCTACTCTTTAGCTTGGTTTAGGGAAAGTGTCCCTAAAGGAGATATTGCAAAGATTGGTATCTTAGCTTGGAGGGCTAAGTTGTGATAAAAGGGGTGAGTTGGCATCTTAGATAAGTCATTACACACGCTAGGAAGACATAAGTGGAGTTGGGGTGTTTGAATTTGAATCTTGAAGTAAGAACAAGGAGTTGGAACCCACCTAGGTCTTCTTGCAGTGCACTCTGCATCAAAGATAATAACACATTATTTGAAAAGGAGAATCAATTTGGATGATACTACATTGGAAGGTAATTGGGCACTAATGTCTAGAGATTTTTGTTCTGATAGGATTAAGGAAATAGTTAGGAACTTGGTTATGACATTTTTGGAGTGATCATACTCATCCTTCACCAAATACAAGAGATTTTATCAAGAAGAGGAACGAGTCTAAGGAATATTTGCAGCACACAAACCATTGGTTGGACAACATACAACATGAATTGTATCTCTCATTTTGTAATTCAAATCCTGACATTAAGATTGGACAAACAATATTTGAAAGATTAAAGTCATATTTTGTAAAGCTAAATAAATCTTTTGAAACTTGCTGTTGTTGATATCATATTGAATTTGATCTCTACTATCAAGGGTTTAGAAAGATGATAGAAGAAAGTTGTGGTTATCAAAATTATTTTCCTAAACATCCAAGACAATTCATAGCATCAATCTTATGTAACAAATCAATTGAGCATGAAAGACCTGAAATAGATTTCATAAGAGGAACTTGTCAAACATGCAAGGATTTGGCTAAATTTCCTTTGATACTTGAAGATACTCACATAACAAGGATGGTAAAATGTAAGAGTTACAAGTACATAAAGTTTGAAATGAAAGTTGGGAAAGAATCAACAAGGTTGGAATATGTAAAGGAGGAGATAGTTGTTGCAACATTTATGGAGAATTTTTCATAAATTGATACAACCAAATATACGTCGTGTTTTTTTTTGCTTAAATGGAAAGAAAAAAAATTCCAACTACTAAGAGAAAATTTTCAAGTTGGAAACATTTTATCAGTTGCCGATTTTGCAAAGAATTACTCTTTTGTTTCTCAAAAAAAACTTCAAGAAGAATACTACTATATAGAGCAGGTCAGTATCATAGTACATGTTTCTTATTGACATGCACAATTATATTTGGATGGTGTTGAAAGTACATATAAAGCACGAATTATAAAGAAAGAATATCACTTTTACATTAGTGATGATAAAGAGCATGCCATACATTTTGTTGAGCATTGCTTTAATACATTTTTTGGATGTTTGGAAAACAAAGGCATCAAAATTGAGAAGCATTTTGTTTGGTCAAATGGATGTGCAACACAATTTAAATTAGAAAGGTCATTTTATGCACTATGTAGATATCATCGATACTAAAAGATACTGCATATTCAAAGTTTCTTTGAGAGTGAACATGGAAAGGGAGAGCATGATGGTGCAAGAGCCTATATCAAATGTGCTTTAAGAAAGTATCAATTGGATAATCAATAATATCGTATAAATAATGATCATGATGTATTTTAGTGGTGCAAGATGCATTTTGTGGTTACAAAAAAGCATAACACAACATCATGATTGGATCGAGTCATACCATTCAAAGTATTTTGGGATATATCAGGTATCTTCGCAACATCACCTATTTTGAAGTTTAAATTTATGTATGTACTTTAAATTTATTGATCATTGAAGAACATGTATATATATATATATATATATATATATATATGATTTTAAGTTGTCTTAAATTTTTATATGTGTCTTGTTCAGGTGTTGATAGAAGATCAATCCATGGATGCAAGAGGGTAGAAAAAACAAGATCTTGCATTTAGTTATGAGTACAGATAGTAATGTGTGGTCATTGTACAATAGAGATTACTCATGCTTTTGTTATGACTAAATTTCTGAAAACTATTGTGAATGTATCAACCAAAAATGTGGATATGTTAGTGAATAGAATTTGGTTCCACTAGATGTTACTATTACCCAATTCTTATGTTCATTCAATTGGTTAAGATTGTTAGCCTACTTACTAGGTGAGTTTCTAAGATAACCTAGTTTGTACATTATTAATGATCTGAATTAAATTTGTGTTCATTTCTTGAGCTAAAAATAAAAAATACATGAAGAGGAAAGAATGAAACTAAGCTATCCAAATAAATGAAATGGTATGTATATTAGATCATATTCAGATTTTGAGCATAAATGACAGATATGTGCAGAAGGAAAGAAAAGAATCCATTTGATCTCACACATGCAGTGAGCATAGCCAGCTCCTAAATATCTATGGCTAACTACATACATACACAAATAAAATGAATATAAATAACAAGGTACCAAAAATTTCCTGAAGAAAGGAAGAGAGGTTGGCCTGGGGTGACTCCAAGCATACTCCTATTTAATACAAAACCTGCAAGAAGGAGAAGAGATGGGTTTAGATCCAATGTACCTAAGCAATGCATGATAGAAAATCATCTATATGCACCTACAATTATGCATGCATGAAATCATCCGTATATCAGAAGAAAGGAACCATGCTCCATGCATGAGCATACTCACAACAATGTTGCATAAGAAAGAAGGATACCATGTTTTCACTAATTTGTTTGTTCCATGTGAAGGTATAGAAGAATTTGTTTTATTACATCAATATGTAATAAATGCCCTTAATCATGCACATGAAGTCTTCAAGGGAAGCCATCACAAGCCACCTTCAAAGAAAAACTATGCATGAGAAAGAACACTTATGAAGATGAAGACTCTCCAGAGAACAATGTATGGTATTGCTCTGTAATGTGGGAACTATCAAGAAGCCCTCGAAGCCCTTGACAAAGCCCACATAACAGGGTAAGAACAACCATGATCAGATGTCAGGCCCTCATAGTACTCTACATTGAAGCTATTAGGGTTATCAGAAGCCCCATAAAAAATAGAGTTTCTGATTATCCTCACAACCCTAAGGAGGAGTACTGATATAGAAGGAGAAAAAAATGAAGCAGCAGTAACCATGGAGCATTTAGAATACTTGAAGACAAGGTGGAATAATGGTTCATAAGGACATCATTTCAATCAGAATCAGGATAAGACATTAGTGGTGTATGCAGACACAAGTAAAACAACAAGCTACATCTCAAGTATGTGCCCATAAATCAAGAGGTTTCAAATCATCAAATGGTGAAGCATCTACAACAAGGAAAGGAGGTAGATCAGAACCAAACAATATCTAATTCTTAGCAACCTGCATGTGTAACTCAGAGCACTAATCCAGAAAAGGATAAATTTGCATATAAAACATCATGATATATGGGGTATAAATAAAAAATACAATGTACTTTGTATATGATACATTATGAAAAATAAAATGCAACATTTTATGTTGTATCTTAGCCAAGGATATGAGTAATAATCAACCAAAGAAAAGGTGGAACATCATGCTGTGGAAGCAAAAAAAGAAGTGATACTGAAATCAAATGAAGATCCAGTAAGTACAACATACATATCAGCTATATTATGGATTCAATACAATATGTACATCTCAGAAAGTAACAATGATCATGCAAAGAGTAAAAAATAGCATGTCATGCCCCATTTTGTGGAGCCAAAACAACATTAAAAAATGTTTTCTTCTTGAATGATCTCCCAAGCCAAGAAGGGAACCTACAAAATGAATCATGGCACCACTTCCTATGGATTAAAAAGTAAAGGTAATGCTTCAGAACAACAATGCAACAAAAGAAAAGGTATAAAGCTACAAACCATGTTTTTCTTTAAAGACAAAAACATCATGTTGCACTACATTTGAAAGAGGGAAAACATCATTTAAAAAATGGGTTTTCCTTGAATTACCTCCCAAATCAAGTAGGGAAACCACAAATAGAGTCCATGGTGCCACTATCCATGGAGTAAAAAATAGAGATATATTTCTAGAAAAGAAAGAAAGGCAAGCCATAGCCATGTCTTCAAGAAAACAACAATGTTTTACTCCAATCGAATCCATCTATTAAAAAAGAGAAGGTACACAACAATAGAAAAGTGAAATCAGTTATGAAAGGGATTACGCCACTTTCCATGGAGTCGCAAACAACAAAACAAAAAGTAACAGAGATGTATATGAACCACATTTTCTTTCAAGAAGAAAACCATCATGCTTTCAAAAAATTTAATCTTTATCAAAGGGCTCCAATCAAACTGCAAACAACAATAATGGATGAAAGGAAACGGAAATATCAAGCCATTAAGAATAAAATGTAGTCCATGGCATTTCATTATGTGGAGTCAGAATAATAAGAAAGATGTAACCAACAAACATTGGTGATTCCCTAGGATGCCATGTCTTCAAGAAAACAACAATGCCACCCATGATTTCTTATTAAAACAATAAGATTTTCAAGTAGCATAAAAGGAATCATATATCTTCAAAGCTCAAATCCATAAGATGCAGAGATGAAATGAAAATATAGAGAAGATAACAACAATAATGCTCTAGGAAATACGGGTTTGATCAAGACAAGGAATGATAAGGGTAAATCAAATACCTCTTGTTTATAAAGAAAAACTTGCCAATTACGAATTCCAAACTCCATCAAAGCTCATCCAAATTAGCAACATCTCCATGTTCAAGTTCATCTTTCCCAAAAAACTTGCAGTCATCTCACCATAAAGCTCGAGTTCTCTTTTGAAGAGAAAATAGTATTGAAGATAAGGTAAAAACCAATTTGTGCATGTTTTAAAATATATGTCAAAATGGGGATGCTTTAATATGTTTCAAACATATGCTAAGTGGGTTAGATTATAAGTTTTAACATAAAGTTTTAATCTTGCCAAAGAATAAAAGGAAAATACATTTTTTTTTAATGTCATAGTGAAGGCAAGATTAAAAAGTGTAATAACATATGTCCCTAGGTCCTAGGTTATGGTTGATATTGTTGATATCTTTAGATATCATTGTTATGTCTTTAGGGATCTTTTATTAATAAAGCCATGTTTAATTGTAAAATCATGCAAAGTTTATTGTAAAATATTGACAAATGATGTTTTTATAAATCATTTTGGTTTAATATTATTATCAAGCATGATTAGTGGAGGAGATAGATGTGGTTTGGTAAAAGGATTGTTGTTAAGGCATATATTCTAAATCTACCTCTTCTCACCTACTCCTATAAATCTAGGATTCTTGTCATCCGAATTTGAGCAACATTTTTATGGACCTAAAGATGCATATTTTTAGAGATTCCCCTTTATTCAGTCCCAAATTTGGAGGAGTTAGTCAGGGTGGATTCAATATTCCATGGGAATGCAGATTTTGGTTTCACTCCTATATATACCTCTCACAATTCTTGTGATGAGTCAGTTTTTCCATTTTATCTCACTCTGAGATATGTTTGTTTGTAGCTCTGAGAAGCAGATTGTTTTCCTTGGCTCCTTTTGGTTGAGTACATAACAAAGATCCTTCTTTTCCTATTGTCTTATGAACTATTTGATGATTTTTGGTCAATGTTATTGTGATTTAAGTTAATCCTTTACTTGGCATACTGTTCATTTGATATTTAGAAAGCACATATTATTGCCTAAAGTCTAATTTGTGTGGTCTCATGAGTATTTTGAGTTGTGAAATTCATTTATTTCCTTATCATTTACAATCTGTCCCTTGTTATTCTCAAAAGAAATACTATAAGTGGGATAAATTTTTGAGTTTCTAGTGTATGTTTAAGTCATATTGTGAGTGTTTTATAATATGTGGATCTTTAAAGTTTTGGTGAATCACCTAATTTTTTCAATTCCAGTTACTTCAAGTTCTGCACTCTCTTCCCTTTTCCTCCAAAAGTTTAGTTCACTCTAAAGGTGATTCAAGGGGAAGTAAACCCTTAATTTGGAGGTCTACTTTCACCATAGGTTCCCCACAACCTGAAATTGTTCCCATGTTTCACAGGATTTTTGAGTCTCATACTTAGAGCTTGCAGGTGCAATCCTCAGTGACAACTATTTTTGGAACACCCAATGGGACAAACTTTTGAGCCAGTATTATAGAAAGTTTCATATGAGTTACTATTTGGTGTGAGGAGTAGCTATTTTATTATTGTGATTTATGAAGTATCATACTTGGAGAATCTATTCTTTTTTTAAGCAGATCAGTCTTGTTAGCACATGAACCGAATACCAACTAGGCAAAGCAAGAATCCTTTTGAATACATGGAGCTACCTTCATCTAAGAAGAAATAAAAGATAGCCAAGGGAAGTCAACCCCAACTAAGTGTATCTTAGCCTACTATTTCAAGTCATATTTCTTCAGGTAGTCCTGTTATCCCACCACTCCTTGTATTATCTCAAGTGCTCTTAGATGTTCAACTTCTCCCAAATCCACCTATGGCCAGAAAGTAGCCTTTTGTGGCTTTTAACCACGGTAGCCCTCTGAACTTACAAAAACATAATGAAATACCCATGGGAGCCCTTAAAATCTTTCCCATTTTTACCAGAGAGGATCAGATCTCAGCCATTGAACATATAAGAGATGTTGCATCCCTCTGTGGTCTTTATCACATCAATCATGATGATGTAGTTGTTAGGTTGTTAGAAACATCATTTAAAGGTAAATATTTTCAATGGTTTAGGGGTTTATAATTTAACTCTATAGCAACCTAGGATGACCGAGGTGGTTTCTTGACTTCCCAGTTTGAAGATAAATATGATCATCTTTCTTTAGTAGAACATTTGACTACCATAAAGAGGTCACCTAAGGAGCAAATGGACTTCAATTTCAGGTTCCAAAGGACATGGAACAAAATTATAGTAGTAGTTAGGCCTTCAAACCAACATGATTTTCTGTACTATTTGAGGGTACTTAAGAGTGGCATTTCTATGACAATCCAAACAATGGGAGGGAACAACTTGACGACAGCCTTCAATATTTCCATAAGAGTTGAGAATAGTCTCATCCAAGCTAGGAAATATCCCCAAGGCCTCCAATTCCCTTCTTTCCATAATTACAACCTATTCTTGAAGCAGTCCTAGCCTTGGCCTCTATTCCACCTATCCCAGCTCTTCCTCAACAAGCTACTAGTCCAGCTGTAGACTAGTCCCAAGAGTTGAAGGAGATTAAAAAAAGACCTTGAAAAATGTTACTAATGAGCTTGTTAGTATCAAAAGGAAAAAATTCCAATAGCCTTATCAACATCCCTATCAATAGCCTTACCAAGCCCCATATTAGGCTCACTACCAGCAAAATAGACCTCCTTATCAGGTAGGACAACAAGGCCAAGAAAGGAACTATAATCAAAGAGCTAGCCAACCCTACAATCCTAATATTCCTAGTTATTCTAGAGAACTTGTTCCTGTAGCACAGAATAATATGGCCCAAGATTATGAGTGGAATTTCCCATGCAACCAACAACACATTCAAGGAGTTTGTCCCAAAGGATTTGGTCAAACCCTTGTGATGCAGAACAATGTTATGGCACAACTGGAAGTACCACAAGAGCCTCAAATGCAACACAATTAGTTAGCTGGCCCAAGTGAGCACAGTGCACCTGATGTGGCCCTCATGAATTGGAAGAGCGAGGAGTTCTATGGTGTTAACTCTTTCCTAGTGACAACCAAAATTATGCTCCAGTTTCAGCTATTACAAGGTCTAAGAAGAGGGCTGTGGAGGAAAAACAACCAGTTTCAAATAAATAGCAGATCTCGGTGGTGGTTTCTCAACCTAAAGTTGTTCAAATCTTGCCTCAAGGACAATCTATACCAGCCAAGGATCTTGTGAAAGCAGTGGTACAACCTGCACCAAGACAATCCAAAGTTGCTACAAGAAAAGGATAGCCAAAGGTAAGCCTGGGTTCCTTCAATATTGTAGAACAAATGAAGAAAAATTCTATAAGTGTACCCATGCTAGATAATTTATCCATTCCTAAGAAAAAATAATTAATGCTCGATGCTTTATCCAAAATTTCATTGACTGATAAGGATGTTTCAGAGCAACCTAGGATTTTAATGGCTGATGTGTCTCAGAAAGAACAAAATGCAAAAGATAGCATAATGCCAACAAATAACCAATAGACTCCACAAGTCAAGCCTCCTCCTTTCTATGTCACTCTTGTTATTGGAAAATTTTTAGTACATAAGTGTATGATTGACTCAGGAGAAAGAAGCTTAATCATACCTAAGCAATTAGCTAACATCTTAGGGTTATCTTATGAGCCTCTTGATAAGCATGTTGTCCAATTAGATGGTTCATCAGTCAGTATAGTTGGAGTCATTAAGGACCTAAGCCTCACCTTGCACGAGTGTCCAAACTTATCAATTCCCAAAGATGTCTATGTTATTGATCTACCACCCTACTTTTCCATTTGCCTCAGCAGAGACTTTACTGCCAAGTTAGGTGGGTGATGAGCCTCTTTAAAGGCTATCTTTTCAAATGCTTTTTATTTTCTTCTAGCAATTTACTTGCAGAATAGATACTTAAACTTGTGGTTTTATATGTATATTTTGTATATGTAAGGACAGAAGTAGTAAAATGGATAAAAGGGGAGCATAGTATATTTTCTTGGAACTTATGGATAAAATGATAAGATGCAGTAGTTATATGATAATGAATGATCCTATTTCCTCTGCTATGTTTGTGGGTAGTTTCCTTCCTGTATACATGTGCCTTGCAAGAGTATTAATTGGAACCTAACACTTTTTTCTTGATATTAATGATGAAAATATGTATGTCTTGGAGGTTGTGTGTATGCATTAATCATGTTGCAGGGATCAGTCATGGTGAATTAAAGATCAACATTGTGATGCTGAAGAAGTCAAAAGCCAACCGTTGTTCCAAAGACGCCATCATGTCAAAGAGGTCAAGTAAGTGGTTGAAGTAAGTTAAGACGTTGCTGCAAGATCTTCATGGGAAGAACAAGTCAATTCAGTTTCCAGTTAAAGACAATGCACAGATCTAGAGGCACCACGTACTATATTCTGGGAAGACTTATTCTCTATAGCTGATATTTTTGTTATGAAACATTATATATTTGTAATGATCCTCATTAATGGAGTGATCTTAGATTTAGGGAGTAGTTGTAGATTTCCTTTAAATAAGAGGACTGTTGTAACTCTTTGGAGCTAGTCAAGTTAGTAGTTATTTTCTGAATAGAAGTTGATACAATTGTAATACTATTTCATTTTGTCCAAGTGTATTTTCCATGAATGAATAGAATGCACAAGTTGAGTTCAATTCTGTTATCTTGATTGTGTTTTCCATTCACTGATCCAAGGGGGCCCACTTGTTGAGTGAATTCCCTTGTTAGAGTAGAAGTCATTTCCATGTTTTTAGAGAAATAAAATAGAACTTTGTTGTTCCTGCAACCACTAGTAACAGAACTAGTAGACTGTTCCTGCAACATAGGCGGGTAGAGAAGTTCCTATCTATAATTATTGTTTTCCTAGAGTAAGGGAATTTATTTGAGTTAGCATAGATTTCCTAAAGCTTAACGCATTTCAATTTCATAGGTTTAGCCATGAGAGTCAATGGAGTTTGAAGCATATACTTTGCAAATGTCATTCCAAGTTTACGTCCCTAGTCAATAATTAAATGAGATTGAATAATCTAATTAGCAACCATTTAGGGTGTCCAATCCTGAAATAAGAAGTCTAATGCTATGGGTTTCTAAGAAAATTGTTTAGCCAAGCATTTTTGGTGCCACTTCCCACGATGGTGTTAGTTCAAACTTAGTTTGGTGTTCATGTTCCCAATTTTCAATATTTAGGACTGAGTTTCAAGTAAGAATTTTATGCATAGAAGAAGAGACCCTCATGGGAGATTCATTCCTCACAATCACTAGGGTGAGCCATTTGATATCTTTAATCCTGAGCTAGAGAAACCCTAAGTTGAGAGTGAAGAAGAAAACCCATTCAAAAATCCATTTGCTGATGCCCAAGGAGAAATATCTTCGTCGTCATCCTCTGAAGGATCACTACATTTACATGACCTGTTTGATGAACCTGAGTATCAAGACAACCCTTTAGCCCTTATTATCTATCAACCATAATAGCCAGGTCCTCCCCCAAGGATGGCTTAGCCTACCTTTCCTTTCCCCATTCCTCCTCACCATGGTAATCATAATCTGAAGAACATACTTGCCTCTACACTCCCAAAATTTTATGGCCTCATCACTGAAGACCCCGAAACCTTCCTTTTTGAGTTAGATATCCTCTGTAGGAGCTATGATTACACAATTGACGCCCATAAGCTAAAATTTTTTCCATCTACTCTCAAGGAGTTTTCTCTAAGGTGGTTCATGGGGCTAGGAGTTAATGTTGTAGCAGATTGGGACGCCATGAGCAACATGTTTCTTTCCAAATACAAGGAGTACTCTAGGGGTAGATATTTAAAAGGGGATGAAATTTTCAAAATGTCTCAAAAGGAGGATGAGACCTTGGAGGATTATGTCTCAAGCTTTATGTTCAACTTGCAACGAAATACCCAGCATCAGTTGAACGAGGAGTCCCAAAAACATCTTTTTTTAAAAGGTGTAAATGATGGGAGTATAGAAGCTTTGGATCTTATGGCTGGTGGGGACATCAATCAGAAGAACTGGGCTGATATAAAAAAACATATACCTGAACTATTCAAGGGCTACTATGAAGAAAGGGAGAGGAATAAGAGACTTGCCTCACAAATCCAATGGTTTGGGAGTATTTAAATTGGAGTTGTCCAATCTTTTGTCTGACTTTAAACAGGACATCATCAATGACGTTTCTACTTAGCTGGACAACATGCAAGCATGAAGGAAGAAGGAGGATGCAGAAGCTATGGTAGCTGAATTTTGATCTCACTGCAGAGAGAAGAAAAGGAATAGTAAGTGCAAAATAGTTGCGTCTATGGACACTACTTCAATTCCCACAAAGTTTAAAGCTATAGATGAGGAGAATGGTGAGGTTTTCTACATTGTTCAGAGCTTACCATGGGCTCAAAGACAAGGTATGCCTCATGACCCACTAAATAATTTTGTTTATAATAATAGTAGTCAATGGAAAAACTAGAACCCTCAAAATTTTGGCCCTTAGGGACAAAATTGGAATTATAACTAGTCTAACCAGCAACAACAATATAACCAAAACTATCAGCAACAACCTCCATTCAACCCATACCAACAACAATTTAACCAATATCAGTAGCCACAACAGAATAACCAATGACAACCAGATGGTAACTGTTAAGAAAATATGGATTAGAAGATAAGATATAAACTGAATGTATGTAGTAGAATGCAATTGCCTTGGTTATTGATTGATTCTACATATTTGAATATCTATATATATTGAACTAGCAAATGTGAACAAGAAGTGACGTGACTATTCACATTAGAAATGACATGTTTATTCACAATGAAGTGACATGACTGTTTATAATAATTATCAATTTTCTTTAATACAAATCTCATTTGTTAAGGCTGCGATATATAGTCACTATCGTGACTGTTAATACATAACAGTCATGATACACATTCATTGTTTAAATCAATAATCATATAACCCGATTTCAATATATATGATATGCCATTATATATAT
>MU228421.1:2013334-2052790 GCA_018584345.1 Thuja plicata | reverse complement strand
AATTCAGTTGAATTGTTCTAAAGACCTCTCACAAGGCCACTCCTCACAGGGTGTTTAAATCCTCTAATAGGGTCACACCTAACAGTGTGTTTTTGTAACCTTTAACAGGGTTGGCTCCTAACAGGGCTCACTTCAGAAGAGTGAAAATCAGTAACTAGTTGCATTGGTGGTTTTCCCAAATTGGGTTTCCACGTTATATCTGGTGTTACTTGTGTTTGTGTTCATGATATTTGATTTATGCATGTCAGTAACTGTGAATGTTTAATGAACAATAAAAGGTTAATTTACCGAGTAACAGTAATATATTGAAGACATCTAAGGGACTTGTGGATTTATTTTTGTGGTAACTGATTCACCCCTCCCCTCTCAGTTACTCCATCCATATTTCCAACATATATATTATATGCAAGGCATTCATTAAACACGAACGAACAATACTTTAACAGTAACTGGCAACAACAACCTCAATGGGGACCCAATCAACCTAATCCACTACAAGATATTATGTCTACACATCCTGCAGCCAATAATAATCCTCAGAAGCCAACACAATTGCCTGTGAAACCAACTCCAAATCCTAATAACAAGTAGCAAGCTTACTCCCTACAAGTGAATAAAATTCACTTAAGATCAAGAACAACATTGCTTGCACCTAAGGAGCCCATAATTACTGAAGTTTCAGATGCTGAGGAAATAACGAAGAATCAACCCACTACTGCTCCACCTATTTTGCAATCTACTCTAGTTTTAAAAAATCCACCTTTTCCATAAATATTGGTTCAAACAACACCCTCAAAAGAAAACCCTATCGTAGTTGATTTGATTGACCAACTCAAGAAAATTACTATCCAAATACCTTTGCTAGATACAGATCCTAATAGCAAACAACAATCTTAATCCCTACAAGTGAATGAAATTCACTAAAGATCAGGAACAACATTTCCTGCACCTATGGAGCCCATAATCACTAAAGTTTAGGATGATGAGGAAATAACTAAGAATCAACCCACTGTTGCTCCACCTATTCCGCAATCTACTCCAATTTTGAAAAATCCACCTTATCCACAGAGATTGGTTCAAATAGGACCCTCAAAAGAAAACCCTATCACAGCTGATTTGATTGACCAACTCAAGAAAATGACTGTTCAAATACCCTCAGAATTTTTGGTCCTCAGGGACAAAATTGGAATTATAAGTGGTCTAACCAATAGCCATAGTATAACCAAAACTATCATCAACAACTTCCATTCAACCCATACCAACAACAATTTAACCAGTATCAGCAGCCACAGTAGAATAACCACATGGTAACTGGAAACAACAACCTTAGTGAGGACCTAATCAACCTAATCAGCAACAAGCTATTATGCCTCCACCTCCTACAACCAATAATAATCCTCAGAAGCCAACACAACTTCCTCCACAACCAACTCCAAATCCTAATAACAAGCATCAAGTTTACTCCCTACAAGTGAATGAAATTCACTTAAGATCAGGAACAATATTGCTTGCACCTAAGGATCCCATAATCACTGAAGTTTTTGATGCTGAGGAAATAACTTAGAATCAACCCATTGCTGCTCCACCTATTTTGTAATCTACTCTAGTTTTGAAAAAACCACCTTATCTACAGAGATTGGTTCAGAAAGCACCCTCAAAAGAAAACCCTATCGCAGCTAATTTGATTAACCAACTCAAGAAAATGACTATCCAAATACCTCTTCTAGATACCCTCAAAGAAATTCCCATCTATAATAAATAAATCAAGGAAGCCTGTATCAAACACCCTGGTAGAAAGAGGAAAGATCCTGACACTGTCCATGTTCTTGGGAAACTTTATGATCTTATGCTCAGTAAAGTATTGATGCCTAAATAATCTGATCCAGGCATCCTAGTGGTTACCATTCATATTAATGGTATCCAAATACAAAATTTCTTGGTTGATTTAGGGGCCTCCATCAATGTGATGACTATGAATTTTTGTTAAGACTTAGTATCATTGGTTTAAGGGAAACACCTACAATACTCTAGTTAGCTAATAATTCCAAAGTGAAGTCAAATGGCATGGTGGAAGACATCATTTTCACACTTGATTCCTTGGATTAACCCTCACATTTCATAATCCTATCCCCTAAAGCCACACTAGGAGGATATCCATTAATATTAGGAAGGCCTTGGATAGCCATGACAGATGCTTGCATTGCATGCCACTTAGGAAAAATGACAATATCTGATGGGATCCAAACCAAGAAATTAACCCTGTATTCTCCAGCCAAGCCACAAGCTGAACTTGACCAAGTTATCTGACCAAACCTAGGTGATGTTTCCCTTGAGGCAAACTCTATGCAATAGCTCATGGTTATTGGAAGAGATCCATTTATGGTATCTCAAGAGGAAGATGACATACCAGAGGCAATTATTACCAATTAGTATGTCTCTCATGTATCCTCTTGTCACATCCCTTACTATTCCCTCCAAACTATATTGCCCAAGCAGAACCCACCTAAGCTTCCTGCAACATGTGATTATCTTCATACCTTATTACCACATTAAATCAAGGCACCCTCATTTATAGAATTTGCGATGCTGGATAAAGTTAAAAGAGTAGAAATTTCCTTAGGAAAAGAGTTGAATGTCAATAAAACCCTCACCAAGTCTCAGATGGCCAGTCTTATCTAACTTTTGAAAGAAAGACATCAAGCCTTTGCATGGGACTATATTGATATGAAGGGGTTGGACCAAAAGCTTTGTACCCAGAAGAATTATATCAACCCTGAGTCCAGATCAATTAGACAAGCCCAGAGGAGAATTAACCCTTCTCTGAGAGATATAGTGAAGACTGAGTTACAAAAAATCCTTAAAGCTGGCTTTATATATCCAATTTTTGACAACCAGTGGGTCTCTCCTTTATTTATTGTTCCAAAAAAGGGGGGAAATGGAGAGTTTGTGTGGACTATAGGGAGCTCAACAAAGCCACTAAGAAAGACCACTTTCCATTACCTTTCATTGACCAAATACTTGACAACCTTGCTAGAAAAAAATATTTTTCATTTTTGGATGGCTTCAGTGGCTACAACCAAATCTAGATAGCACCTAAAGATCAAGATAAGACAACGTTCACCTGTCCATGGGGAAAATTTTCTTATTTTGTCTTTCCATTTGGATTGTGCAATGCACTTGCTACTTTTCAGTAGGCGGTAATCAATATCTTCTCTGACATTTCTATTGATTGTGTTGAAATATACATGGATGACTTCACTGCATATGGAACTACATTTGAGGAGGCTCATGCTAACTTGGAGAAAGTTATTAAAAGATGTCAGGAATATAACCTCTCCCTTAACAGTGAGAAGTGCTACATGATCATGGAAGAGGGAGTTGTCTTAGGGAATTACCTGTCATCCTTTGGCATCCAGGTTGATCCTGCAAAGATTGTAGTCATGACTACATTTACAACTCCATTCAAGAAAAAGGATTTCAGGAGTTTTCTTGTTCATGTTGGATACTACAGGAGATTCATTAAGGACTTCAGCGAACTTGCAGCCCCATTGTATACCCTGTTGAAGAAAGACACTGAATTTGAATGGACAGCTGACTGTGAACTATCATTTTAACAGTTAAAAGATGTTTTGAATCAAACACTTATTCTTAGTGGACCTAATTGGAAGCTACCATTTCATATTCATACTGATGCATCCAACTATGCCATTGGGGTAGTTCTAGGCCAAAAGGAAGGTATAGTTGAGCATGCTATTTATTATATTAGTAAGAATTTAAAAGGTGTTGAACTGAACTATACTGTTACTGAAAAGGAATTACTAGCAGTAATCTATGCACTTAATAAATTTAGACATTACATTACTGGTTATGAATTATTTGTATACACTAATGATTCAACAATCAAATACTTAATGAACAAGCCTACCATATCTGGTAGGTTAGCAAGATGGTTACTCCTCATGCAGGAGTTTGATGTAACAATCATTGATAAACAAGGTAAGGCTAATTTGGTGGCTGATTTCTTATCTAGATTACAAGTTCCAGATGATCCTGCAGTAGTTGATGAAAACTTCCCTAATGAGAACCTCTTCTCTATTGACACTTACAACCTATGGTATGTTGATATCGCAAACTACCTTGCTACAGGAAGGACACCACCTAATTTCTCACCAAGAGAGCGTAGACTTCTAATTGAGAAAAGCTTCAAATTTTCATGGATCTTAGGATTTATGTTTTACACCGGTCTTGATCAGGTCACCCAAAGATGTGTTTGAAAATATGAGACTTGTGACATCCTTCGGGCCTGTCATAATGAGCCGTGTGGTGACCAGTTTGCAAGCAAGAGGACATCATACAAGATTTTGACAACAAACTACTATTGGCCTACCCTACATAAAGATGAAGCTAAGCATGCTAGGCACTGTGATTGATGCCAGTGTATGGGGTGCCCAACCAAGTCAGATGAAATGCCCTTGCAGCCTCAGATGGTGGTGACACCATTTGACAAGTGGGGTATCAATTTTGTTGGACCTATCGAGCCATCTTCTCATGGTAAGTCATATATCTTAGTATGCACTAATTATGCAACCAAATGGATCGAAGCCAAAGAAATGAGGTATGATAGAGATCTTAAGGTATAGGAATTTCTCTATGAATATATCTTTACCAGGTTTGGTGTACCTCATGAGATAGTAACAGACCAAGGTGCACAGTTTACTTCTAATCTTATTGTTGAGTTGATGCATGAGTACATAGTGCAACATGGTAAATCTTCCCCATACCATCCTTAGGCCAATGGGAAGGAAGAAATAACAAATAGGGAGATTGAATCAATCCTGACTAAAATAGTTGTTGTTCACAAGAAGGACTGGGCTACCCATCTTCCTAAAGCCATTTGGGCTTACCAAACAACTTGGAAAACAACAACTGGTTTTACTCCTTTTGAAATGGTTTATGGAAAATTGGCATCCATTCCTATTGAGTTTCAGCACAAGAATCTTAGGATGGCATTGGAATTAGACATTAACCTTACTAGGGCACAAGAAGATAGGCTCCTGCATCTTAATGGACTAGATGAGTATCGGAAGTCTGCACTTCATAATACAGAATTGATTCAGAAGCAACAGAAGAAGTGACATGATAGATTCATCGAGGACAAGAAAATTTTCCATTGGTGATTGGACCTTTCTCTATGACTCACACTACCAGCATACCCTAGAAATTTTTTAGACCCGATGGCTAGGACCTTATGAAATAATCTCAGTTTTTTATAACGAAACAGTTCAACTTTCCACCATTGATCCTGTGCAATTCAAACTACTTTTAAATGGGCATCGCCTCAAGATCTACCACAAGCCCGTAAGTTGTGAAGACTTTCTCTAGTAGTTCCAACACAATGATGACAACAACACTCCTGCAGCAGCAGCATCTGGGTCTTCCACCTAGGTTTCCACTAATCCTTGATTTTTATCAATGATTCCATAATAAACATTTCACTTTCTGTGAAATAATTTCTCCACAATAAAATCCACCTCACCTCCTCTCTCTACCATGTTCTTCTGTGCCATTGAATCACTCCATCAGTGCATGTTACATATATGAATTCTCTTCCTACAACACTTCATAGGTTAGTGACACATACCTTTGTTCGTACATTATTTTATTCATTTTTATTTAGAATTAAGTGTTCTTTTTCTCTTTTTATACTCTTGCATGCAATGGCCTGGTGGGACCCATGCCTTACACTTAGTTGGGGGGAAGGGATTATTTAATATTTTTTTGTAAATTTTGAAATTAGCATGTAAAAGATGAAATTTATTTCTTATCTTTTGAAGATGACCATCGTCATGTGTGAAGCCATCTGTCACCCAGTGATTACGTCATCATGATTTGATTTGACAGTAATTAAAAGTTTTAAAATTTGAAGTTCAATTAATGATGGTATTTTTGTGATGTGTTTAGGGTGGTAGGCCTTAACACACGCAAAAGTATTTATGAAATATCATTCTCTTTTAATTACCTAGAAGTAAATGATATTCTGTACTCCTATTTTCTTGTCTACAACACCTTCAATCCGTAGCAATTTCTATTTTATTTTAGCTTCTATAGAGCTTCTGTGCCAAAATTTATGTTAATAGCGATGGGAGGAGACCTTCAGAGGAATGAGCTGATAGACCACGGAGTTCTACTTGGAGACCCAGCTAGTTGTGAAAAGTTTCAAAGAAGAGGATGATTTGATTACTGTCTCAGCCTTAATGGATTTAATGAAGAAATTTCTCTACAATTTCTAAACACTTTGAATAATGGGTTTGCATTGGTAAAGGGGTTAAGAATAGAGTTCAAAGAGGATGTTTTGGTAGAGGTAACAAGAATTCTACAGGAAGGAGAGAAATGGTCCAAAGATATTGATTTATGCTCAGCTAGGGCATAGTTCACCTTGCATGGTGATCTGCGGCTAGACATTGAAAATAAGTAGGGTACCTTAAGGGTATCATTTCCCATGGAGTACATGCAGCTAGCTACGTTCATCATATCGTACTTCACTTGTGAAGGCCATTATAAATATCTACACGGGCTGCATTTCAAGATCTTGAGCGCCCTTTGCCATGATGATAAATTGGTAAATCTACCTAGCTTTTTATTTAACATTGTGAAAAACCAAGCTCCTCTAGTTCAATTAGGAAAAGTTCAGTCTGTTTCCCATCATTATTTAATCAAATTAATTATAGAAAGGGAGTTAAATAAGCAATTGATTAGGATTTGGGATGAATTCTTATCAATGAATGAAGTGGTTCCTAGAGTGGTCAGCCCTAGAGACCAGGGTATAGGAAGAAGGGTTAACACATCAACGGGGGTTCGCAAGGTAATTCAATGAAAAGAGGTCGTTCCTGAAGCCTCTTCCTCTAAACCTAACCCATCTAGAAAAAGAGCTGCAATATTAGTACTTATATTCCTAATAGGAAGAAAGGAAAAAGCAAGGAGACCAATGAAATTACTGACACCCCACCTTCCATGAAAACTAGGTCTGCTTCCGAGGAAGACAAAGGTAAAACCCTAGGATCAGAGGAATAAATTTTGGAGCAACAGCCACATGGTGATAATGTTAATAACACAGCTGATGAAGCCTTGCCCTCTTTTAAGGAACTAACCCTAGAAGAACCTCATGTAGCAACTATGGAGGAGGTGTTCGCCAACAAGAGAAAACACAAAGATCCTCTTTGCTCTTCCCAAACCCTTGCTAGGAAGAGTGCAAGAATTTCTACCAATGTCAGAAGAAATGACAAGTCTCCTATTCAAGTTGTGAATTTAGAATCTTCAGAGTCTATAGAGAAGTCCTCTTCTGAGGCAAAGGCTCAAAAAAATATAGATAGTGACACCATTTTCTACCACACAAATTTTGAAGCAAAAGTTGACCCGAATATTGATTATATCCTCATAGATAGTGATAGGAATTCTGAGGAGGCAGAGGAATTTTATGATGGATCTGTTGGGCAAGATAATGTTGATAATTTAGATAACCTACTTGATGATGAATTCCCTACAATAAATGAGGATGCTGTTGAAAATGTGTTAGAGCAAGTAAGAAAGGATGGGTTAGATACACTAGCTAAAGAAGTTGAATCATGTCAAGAGGACAAGGCAATAAAAACTCTTGTTATATGGAAAGGGGAAACTTCCACCCAAAATGAGGCAAGAAAAACCCCTCAGCCTATGCCTAGATGGATTGATATCCTTAATCAAGGACCCATGCCACCTCTATACTTATCTACACCATTAGCTACAGGTTTGAGCTTGTACCAAAATTTTGAATGGGAAAATGCACAATGGAATTGAGAAAAGGAAAAGCTGAAAAGAACCATTGATGAGAAAGCTCATTAATTAGATAAAAAAATAGATCAGATTGCAGTATTGGAAAGAAGGGTTAAGAAGATTACTAAATTGATTCTTGAAGCTATGGCATGCAGTTCACCATCTCCAGTCTATGCTCTGTTCCTCAAGGAATAGTTTGTTAATTTTAAATTAACCAGGATTGTGGAAGGATTGAATCCTTCTAATTCAACACCTCATGAATTCTATGATGCATTTCAGTTAGCTCCCACATTTATAAAAAAAAACTTATGTGAATTATATTTACATAATATTTTTGTACCAGATGACAGGGACTAGAATTCACTATTGTATGTTGGAGATGTTTAGTTAAGGGAAGTGATGTCTTGGATACAGAATGAGATAAGAAGGGAACATCAGGCCTTGCCATACAGAAATGGTTAAATAGATACACCTTTGCTGATGAGGCCTGAAGTTCAGCATTCCAGATGAACTCTTCTTGACTGGCTCTTAGACATTATGAACCCAAGTGGAGCCAGTGAGGTCTATTTGGTCAGAGAGAAAGCATATTCAAACTGGGAACAACACTCATCATAGAATATTGAGGCTGCAATCTCTACTTCTAGGCATAGATGGGTAAGGATATCACATGATCTAAAGGTTCATGAAGCTCATTCTCCACAGAACCTGATTCCTGCCACCCGTCGAGTTCCATGGTATATATTATTGGGCAGAACACTCTGTAATTATTGGATTCCATTAAGGTTCCAATTGCCTATTCTCATGCATCAGTTGTTAGTAGTAAATAAGAGTGCAGAAGAAAATTACATGGATAAAGAAGTGCAAAGGTGGGAAAGACTTCAGAAAAATCATGGGTATTTTTAACTATACTGTTGATGAGTCAGGAGAAAAGATTGCCACTGACCTAAGGCTACGAGCCAGGATACACAACTTCATGATTCCTGGGGACCAGCAATAGGATAGTTGGGGGGAATGATGAGCCTCTTTAAAGGCTATCTTTTCAAATTCTTTTTATTTTCTTTCCAGCAGTTTACTTGCAGAAGAGATACTTAAACTTATGGTTTTATATGTATATTTTGTATATGTAAGGACATAAGTAGTAAAATGGATAAAAAGGGACATAGTATATTTTCTTGGAACTGATCGATAAAATGATAAGATGCAGTAGTTATATGCTAATGAATTATCCTATTTCCTTTGCAATATTTGTGGGTAGTTTCCTTCCTGTAGCCATGTTCCTTGCAAGAGTAATAATTGGAACCTAACACTTCTTTCTTGATATTAATAATGAAAACATGTATGTCTTGGAGATTGTGTGTATGCATTAATCATATTGTAGGGATCGATCATGGTGAATTAAAGATCAACATCGTGATGCTGAAGAAGTCAAAAGCTAGCCGTTGATGCAAAGACACCATCATGTCAAAGAGGTCAAGCAAGAAGTTGAAGTAAGTTAAGACGTTGCTGCAAGATCTTCATGGGAAGAACAAGTCAATTCAATTTCCTGTTAAAGACAACATGCGGATCTAGAGGCACCACACACTATATTCTGGGAAGACTTCTTCTCTATGGATGATATTTATGTTATGAAGCATTATGTATCTGTAACAATCCTCATTAATGGAGTGATCTTAGATTTAGGGAGTAGTTGTAGATTTCCTTTAAATAAGATGACTGTTGTAACTCTTTGGAGTTAGTCGAGTTAGTAGTTATTTTCTAAATAGAAGCTGATACAAATATAATACTGTTTTATTTTGTTCAAGTGTATTTACCATGAATGAATAGAATACACAAGTTGAGTTCAAATCTGTTATCTTGATTGTGTTTTCCATTCACTCATCGAAGGGGGCCCACTTGGTGAGTGAATTCCCTTGTTAGAGTAGAAGTCATTTTGATGTTTTTAGAGAAGTAAAATAGAACTCTGTTGTTCCTACAGCAACTAGTAACATAACTAGTAGACTATTCCTGCAGCATAGGTGGGTAGAGAAGTTCCTATTCATAATTAATGTTTTCCTAGAGTAAGGGCATTTATTTGAGTTAGCATAGATTTCCTGAAGCTTAACGCATTTCAATTTCATAGGTTTAGCCATGAGAATCAATGGAGTATGAAGCATATACTTTGCAAATGCCATTCCAAGTTTATTTCCCTAGTTGATAATTAAAAGAGACTGAGTAATCTAATTAGAAAGCATTTGGAATGTCCAATCCTTAAATAAGCAGTCCAATTCTATGGGTTTCTAAGACAATTATTTAGCCAAGCAGTGGGTATATTTCTTTAGATTGGTCTCACTTATATTTCAGAACTAGCTATGGTACAAAGGTCAGAATCAAGTCAGAAACCTTTGCAAAAGACCATGTGGATCCCTACACACCTAGCCCCATTAATGCTAGCCTAACATTCCATGAACAAGAATTTGTTGTCTCAGAACCACATACTACTACTAAGAATATCCTAGATATTTCCTTGGATGGGTGGGTAGAAGAAAACCCAGAGGATGATCCCTTTAGGAAAATGGAGGTATCTGGCATAGGGATGCATATCATTCATGAACAAAATGTAGTGATCCCAAATTTGATGAACAAGGAGGATCTAGAACATCAAAAGAATGAACTATGGTAGTTATTCTTTGATGGTGCTAGAAGCAAGATTGGTGCCGGCGGAGGGGCTATACTTATTTCACCAGAAAGGCAAAGGTACTATCCTACTGTATATTTTTCCTTTAGCTGTACTAATAATACAATAGAATATCTGGCTTTAATTGATGGATTAGAGTGGGCTAGAAAGAAGGGTATCAAATTTTTACAAGTATTTGGTGACAGTGAGCTAGTAGTCAATTAGATTCATATTACTAACCTCACCAAAAATGATGTTCTTAGAATGTATAAACAAAGAGTTTGGGACCTAATTGAAGGCTTTGATGCTTGTAATCCAATTTTTGTTCCAATAAATCAGAACAAACAAGCGGAAAAGCTAGCTGCTATGGGGGTTAAATATGATATTCATAGGGAGATTAAGAACACTAAGATGCAATAGTATGTGAAGATCCTAGTAAGACCTTCAGTCCCAAATAATTAGGTAAGTTGGCAAGTCTTTGAAAGTGATGAACAAATCTTGAATTTTTTAATGGAAGAGGCTGAATTTTCTAATGCTAATCAAAGTAAATATGCCCACCAATATAATGATCAGATATTGCAGTTAAAAACTAAAATTTTTTCCAAAGGGTTGGTCACCCTTGAGTCTATTTTTAAATTTGATGATCAACTTAGGGGAGAAAAGGAAAACATGGCAGTGAAAGAGGAACACTACCAACCAGTTGAAATACTCCTAAATAAGTTCCTAAAGCTTGGGAAGTGATGTACACAGACCGAACAACAAGCTTTTGTTTTATTATTCTAGGAATTTAGTGATGTATTTTCATGGGAGTACCATGATTTGAAAGGATTTGATCCTCATTTATCCCAACACACCATTGAACTTGAACCTAGTGCTAAGCATGTTAGACAAAAAAAAAGGCCTATAAACCCTAAGTTAGAAGGGCTAATGAAAAATGAGTTAAGCAAGATGATTGAAGCTAACATTATATTTCCTATCAATCATACTTCTTGGGTTTCTAACTTGGTGTCTTTCAGGAAGAAGAATGGTGAGATTTGATTGTGTGTGGATTTTAGAGATCTTAACCGAGCCTCACTAAAGGATCACCATCCATTTCCCTTTATGGAAGAGATACTACAGTTGGTATCAGGATCTGATAGATTTTCATTGTTAGACAATTTTTCTGGTTATAACCAGATCCTGGTAAAAGAGGAGGATTAGTACAAAACAACCTTTACAACTAAATGGGGCACCATGGCATACAAGAAAATGCTTTTCAGGTTATCTACACTGATGCCACTTTCCAAAAAAGCCATAGAGATGGCATTCACTGGCTTAATGTATAATTTTTCCCTACTTTATCTAGATGACATAACTATTTTTTCAAAGAATACTAATGATCACTTGGCCCATTTGAAGCAGGTCTTTGGGAGGTGCAGAGAATTTGGAGTCTCCTTGAACCCCAAGAAGTGCATTTTTGTTGTTCATGAAGGTAGACTTCTGGGGCATATTGTTTCCAAAGAGGGTACAACTATTGACCCTGAAAGGATAAGTGTGATCCTGGAACTATCATTTCTAGCACACAAGAAGGGGCTACAAAATTTCCTAGGGAGAATCAACTTCTTGAGGAGATTTATCCTAAATATTGTAGCATTGTTGAAGCCTATGACACCGATGCTAAAAAAGAATGCTGCCTTCCATTGGACAAGTGATGGTAAAAGGTGTTTTGAAGAAGTAAAGGAGGCAATAGCCTCTGCTCCTACTCTGGTAAACCCAAAATTTTCAAAAGACTTCATTCTTTATGAATTTGGGAATACTAACACTATATCTTCCATACTAGTTCAACAAAATGATGATAAGCAGGAGTAACCAGTGGCTTTCTACAACCAAAGATTGGATGAATATGAACTAAACTATACCTCTATGGAGAAACATGTCCTAGTAGTGGTAAGAAGTTTGAAATTTTTTAGACATTTGCGTTTGAATAATGCATTTCTATTAGGATTGGATAATATTGAGAGGGGGGGTGAATCAGTTTTATAGAACTTAATTAAATTCTTCAACCATTTAAACATTAACCATAAACTTGTAGTAAAGAAAATAATATAAGCAAATGACACAGTACTCATAACACCATATTTTGTTTTCGAGGAAACCCTAGCCAAGGGAAAACCCCAGTGGGGATGGTACCCAAAAGCATGCACTAAAGTATAATGTCCCTGTTAAGAGACCTAGCCCTGTTAGGAGCTGAATATTACATAGTACATTTCCTTGTTAAAGGAATTACAACCCTTTTAAAGGTTCACAACACCTTGTTAGGGGCCAACTGAGCTTACAACTCTTACAAAGTAATTCAGTTTACAAAGTGTTCTCAGTCATGAACAAAAAAAACATCACTTGTGCTTAGATAGTTCCTTTATAGTTCATCAATGATCTCTATCATTCTCTGCTCTGCTATTTATCAACACATTCATCCAACCATAACACATGTATCTTTATCAAAAAGATCTTACATATATATCTCACAACTTTACAAAGTCGACTCCTAATATAAATATTACAAATATTACAAAGTTTGCTCTCACTACAAATACATTTATTAAGGAAAATAATAAATTTATAGTTTGTGCTCTTGCATACTCAAATTGTAGGTTATCAAAAACCATAATCCAACTCTGATTGCCTAGAGTCCATGTCACACTCTCTCAATCTTCACTACTGTCCAACTGATATGTATCACTGTTCTACTATAGTCTATCTATCTTCAATTCTTTCTAACTCACCGTAGGCATTACCAAAAAAAAATTGATCTTAGGTGGAGGTCACACATATCCTATACTGTCTTCATCTAAGCTCTCTTTCCCTAATTCATTGATCTCAATCTTCAATATCCAAAATGCTTTTGTATCTCTGCTTCTATACTTAGTCAATTTCTGAATTAGCAAAACTTATCTTTACAAGAATTGATCTATAACCTAGATGTGTTTCCATAAATTCCAACCAAAAAGTGAATCACATTGCACAAAATTGATCACTTGCCAACAATCTCTCCCTTTGGCATTGATGGCAACACTTAAAAAAATGAATAAGTGTTCCAACAAAAAATAGTTGTCTCCTCTATATTCTCTTCTTCCTCTTGTTGCCTCTTCTCCCATTTTCTTCTCTTCTCCTATATTATTTTTTTCTTCTCTCTTCCCCCCCTTTGACAAAAATGACAAAGGTGAATACAAAATAATAGGATTTAGTGCTTTCTCACCAGTTTCAAAATATCTTGAAAGAAATCTTCCAAGATCTTCACTTTTGTACTCCATGATTTGAACAATATTTGACTAATATGAATTATGCCATTCAATGCAAATCATGCAGTCTCATCTTCTTTCAATTCTATGGGCATAGATTTAGTCATTGAATCTATCACTTTCTCCAATTCTGATAGATGAACCTCAAGTATGGATAGCTTAGGAGTGATTAAACTCTTCAACAAATTAAATCTTGTCAATACTCTCCCTTTCTCATTATCCAATACACTGAGTTTTGCCAAAATTCTTGTGACTTTCTTGTCTAAATCTGTTATAGATTGTGAAGATGCTTCACAACCGTCCATCATACTGATCAGAGTTTCCCTCTCTTTGGCAATAATATCTTCAACATTCTAAACATGCCTAATAGGATTCATGCAGTCGCTAAACAATTTTATTCCATGTCTAATGCAAATCTTTGCATTTTTCAAACAAGTTTTAACAATGCCTAAGTCCCATGTGATTGACTTGCAAACCTATGATAGATTCTTCTCTACTTTCTCCTCTGCAATCTTTATCAAATTCTCATAATTCCCATCAAATTCATCAAGTGTTATTCTTAGATTTTCAATGTCATCTTTGTGTTGGAAAACAATAGGTACTGGAAGCAATTTGTTCACAGTATCAATTTATCTTGTAATTACTTTAGCCTTTTTGTCACCTTTCTATTTTTATCTTTCCTTAGATTTGTTTAGTATAGTAAATTCCAATTTAACCAACTCAACTTCATCCATGCTATCAACATTAACATCACTACTTGCCAACAATGAGATTGAAGATTTGTTTACCTCTTTCTATTCATCCTCTTTCTATTTTTTCTTCTGTTCTTCTTCCTTTTTCTTCTCTACTTCCTCTTTCTATTCTCCTTCCTCTACTATAGTGTTGTCCACATTCCTTACAAATGGATCCTTTTCATCTTGTGAAGTGTCAAGAGTCACTGGCACACCAGAAACATAGAAATCTGGTTGTGGATCTATTTCAATTTTCTCAACATTTTTCTCAATTTCTTTTGAGATTTCTCCCATTCCTAATTGTGTAGGCAAAGTGGTCTTAGGAGGTGGAGGCTTGTCAAAACTAGTGTTCATCAATATTTTCTCTAGTGCCTTTTGAGTTTCCTCAGTGAATTCATCATACTTCCTCACCATAATTTTCAACAATCTTACCTTGGTCCTTAGCAAAGGTTTCAATTCCTTGAATATTCTTTCCCTTTCTTGTAAAGATATTACAGACAACATGTTATCAATTTCCTAATTCCTGATTGTATCATCCTCAATCTGTGCTATGTATTTTCTTGTCTCCAATCTCACATACAAGTCTTTAGGTATACTTCCTTCAATTTCTAATAGAGTCTTTTTGAAAGTAACTAAATGATCAATCAAAATGTCTTCAATCTTAAGCTTGTCTAAATATCAAACATGTCATAGTATCTGTCAATTGTGACTAGTTTACCTTGTTCTATTTCTCTCTTCTTTATCAACTTCATGTCAGGCTTCCATATGTGCTTCTCAGTTTTCTTCTCTTCTCTCACTATGCTATGTTCTTTAGGTGATGTCTGCATGCTAGATCTGGTGTTTTCTCTAAGAGTAATGTTCTTAGTTTGTGATGTTTGTTGTGATGAAGGAGGTGGACTGTCTACCATTACTACCTTAGGAGTGGGAAGGGTTGTAGTACTTTCACTTTCTAGTCCAAGAGATCTATCTGTCATTTTCTTTTTCACTTATTTTAGTTCTTCTGTCAATCTTGCTTTTACACCACATTCATGCACAAGGTTTTCAATTTTTTCTTTTCCACAAACCTATAGTCTGTTCCTCTCTCACCTTAGCTGATTTATCCTCATAGGTTCCCCATATTTCTTCTAATGTATCAAATTTTGATGCAAGAACATGTTCTACTTGCATGGCAAGTACCTCTGAACTTACTTCATAACCCATGGGATAACACCATTCCTTTCTAGGTGTGAATTCTTCAAAACACATAAAATCAATTTCAACCATGAAACAAATTGTATCCTTGTATTTTTCAACAATGTCTTCATGTATCCTGTACTTGGTTTTCATCTGTCTCTGAAGGATCTTGATCATAGCAAACAATTCCCCATCAACCCATGTATTATGCTATCTTTTGTAGCTCTGTGAGATTAGAATATCAGTAGGTATCCCTGATTTCCAACCACTAGGGTGCAAGATGAGAAATTTGTGCTCAATGTGTATAAACATATGCATCAATAGTGAACCAAATCTGAAGGTCTTAGTTCTGTCTTTCTTCACTAGCTTCACATTTTCAAGAAATTAATGTGTCAGAACTTTGCACAGGTTATATTTCACATTCTCCTTCACCATTCTCCATGCCATCATGATTACTCCTGCAGATTCTGAGTTAGGTCTACTGTTGTAGTACAATTTATATCCAAGTATCATAGTAATTAGTCTCACATCTTGTTGAAAGATGTCATTCACAGTCATTTCCCTCCTGTCCCATTCAGAATGAGTTAGGGTTTTCAACTTCTTTCTTTACATGTTTTTTCTACAATAGGAATGATTCTGGTGTTGTCCATTCCAGTGATTTCATGAATTAGGTCACTACAAATCTTCACAGGATGATCACCTATCCAAATGAACTGATCATGTACCCTGCTCAATAATATCTTGAACCATTCATCTTCATCGAATTTGCATAAGTCCATAATTTTCATTATGCTCAACTAATCAATGTGTTTGTATTCTTCTTTCATGATTCCATTATTAGTCATATACTCCATCTCAATTGATATCTCATCAATTCCTAGTATATCATACTTACAATGTATGTAAGGCCTAATATCTTCTATGTGTAATATGCCATAAGGTGTTTGAGAAAATGCTCCTTCAGGATCCTCTTCATAGGACTTGAACAGATGTTTCTTAAATTTGTACCTAGGTTGATCTACAACATCAAAAATAATAGGTTCATCCATACCTAGATGATATAAATATCTTTCTTCCGTTGAATTCTGAGTTTATGCTTCAATTGATCATGCATGACAATTGTAGAATAGACTAAATATTTTTGTTCTCTAATCTCCTTAGCTCACTCTTCATCAAATGGTAAAGAGATAGGTCATCAAATGGTTCTTTATACAAGTTTAAGTCACAAATTTCACTTTACTCAATACTGTCCAGTCGACTGTTAGATCTTACGAAAAAAATATATGCATCAACTAATGTTGCACTCTCAGATGTATATTATATGATGTCATCCAAGTTCATACCTAAGCTCACTCGATCTCAATCCACAAAATTTGAGGCAAGATATATTCTGATGTATGTATCTTAAGCTCCCCCTAAGGCCATGATTGACCAATTAGGTCGATTCTATTTTACTACCATCAGGCAAAGATCTAGTAGCATCTACTACCTCTCTCTGAGCTAATGTCTCACTTGTTTCTTTTATCTTCCATATCTTACCACTATTTTAATCTTCTTCTTTCTTAAAAAAAATTTAAAAATCATTCTTCAAATCTGCAACACTCTTACCAATATCATTTCTATTCTTCTATGAATTCATAGGAGGTGGTACTCTTATGTTGTCTGATCCATTATACCTGCAAAAATTTTCTATATGTCTTGGATTATTGAATTTATAACATATAGGAGGTCTTATTTCCTTATTAACTTGTAGCTTACAGTAGTTTGCAATGTGTCCAATGTTATTACATTTGTAGCATGTAGGTTTCACTATAGTTTCTCTTCCATTTTCTTGTCTATATCCAGATTGATTAGGTTTCCTACTTTTTTCTTTCTTGTGCCCATATCCATGACACTTAAAATAATAAATAGAAAAAGTTCTAAAAGGGGCATTACCTTTGTAGTCTCTCTTCATGTGTCCAAATTTGTTTCAACCAAAGCATCTACCTATGAAGGGTCTGATCTACTCTCTAGGTTCTTCAATAGAAGGTTTCTCATCATCAATTTTCTCATTGGATTTCTCTTCTTGATTCTTTGAACATTCAGCTTCATTGAAGCCAATACCAGTCATATCACCTTTAGGTTTCTATTTTTCTCTCTGTTCATCAATCAAATCATTGCTGGTGTGAAGTTTCTCAATGTGTTTCTTTGCTTCAACAAGTTCACCTTTTATAATCTGATTGTATTTCTCCATTTCTAGATAATTGTTCTTGTAGTTGTCATCCTCATTCTTCATTTGATCTAATGCAGTGTTTAAAGATTCTTAAACTTTCTTCTTAGCATCCTTCTGTATCTGTATTTCTTTAGTCATAGTCTCATTCTCAAGTTTTAGAGTTTCATTTTCTTCTTTTAGTTGCCTCACTTGATCTGAATTGTCTTCGTCTGAATCCTCTTTTATCTGAACCATAAGATCTTGTCTTTGAATTATGGAAAGCTCAAGTTGTTCCTTGAGTTTCTTTATAAATTTCTCAGCTCTTCACATGTTGAATCTCAACTCTCCATTTTTTTCTTTTGGTTTGTCAAGGTCTTCAAGTGCAGCAACAAAGTTTTCTTGCAAACTGTCTAAATCCATTCTAATCTCCCTCAATATGTTAGACTTTCTCTCCAAGGGCCAAAATCTCTGATACAAATTGTTAGGATTGGATAATAGTGAAAGGGGGGTTGAATCAGTATAATAGTACTTAATTAAATTCTTCAACCATTTAAACATTAACCATAAACTTGCAATAAAGAAAAGAACATAAGCAAATGACATAGTACTCATAACACCATATTTTGTTTCAAGGAAACCCTGGCCAAGGGAAGACCCCGATGGGGATGGTACCCACAAGAATGTGCTAAAGTATAATGTCCTTTTTAGGAGACCTAGGATTGTTAGGAGATAAATATTACATAGTACATTTCCTTGTTAAAGGATTTACAATCTTGTTAAAGGTTCACAACACATTTTTAGGGGCCAACTGAGCTTACAGCTCTTAGAAAGTAATTCTATTTACAAAGTGTTCTCAGTCATGAACAAAAAAAAATCACTAGTGCTTAGATAGTTACTTTATAGTTCATCAATGATCTATGTCATTCTCTGCTCTGCTATTCACTCAACACATTCATCGAACCATAACACATGTATCTTTATCAAAAAGATCTTACATATATGATGACATGTAACTGATCGAATGTTTGAAGATATTAAGTTGATGATCATGCAAGGCATTAAATTAGTTAATGTATTGTATTTTCATTGATGTCAACCTGATATAATCTGTATGGTCATGGAAATACTGCCAAAGACTTCAAAGAACCGATGAATCAAGACTATGCTATCAGTAATGCATACAATTTAAGTATTCACTAAGTGACTGTATACACCAATGGAGTGCACACTAATGGTCAGAGTAAAAGAGAAGAGTCATAGTATTACCCGATGAGATAATGCACAACATTACTGACAAGCAGAGTTATAGTGTTGCCCGATGAGAAAAACACAGAGTAACCCGGTGAAAAGAATTTCAGTGTTGCCCGATGGAGAAGACAAGGACAAAGATCCCGATGACAACTGAAGTCACACTGATGGAATAGTCAGTTATCACCGATGACTAACTGAAGTGTTGACCAATAGAACAAAGAGTTTAGAATATGACAAAATGCTTAGTTGTCAAGAAGCTAAAGATAGAATTAACAGATACTTATCATTGTTTTAATCATCCAAATAAAGTCGGAGATAAGTAAGTGATTTAAAGCTGATTTGTCTAGTTGGCAAGAAGATCTCTTTGAGATAAATTAGGAGTTTTCTTTAAATCTATTGGAAATAATTGTGGAACACGCTAGGAATCAATAAATCCAAGAAAAGGGGAAATCATGTCTATATAGAGACAAACTCAATTCATTACGAATAGTGGGGTGAACAAGAGAATAGAGGAAAGATGCTAAAGAAAATCTGAAGGAGAAGAAATTCTTCATTTAGTCCTGATCAACAAGCTGAGGAAAGAGCTAGATTCTGCAAACACCAACAAACAATGAGACAAACATCATAGAGAAGAACATTGTGGAGCAAAGGTATAAGTGATTATATTGATCGGAGAGGTAATGGACTTACAATAGATCTGAAAAACTACAATTGAGTTATATGTATGAATAGATCATTAGTGTTTTAGTTTAACCATTGAAGCATATAAGCCTCTTAACCGAGGACTTAAAATTATTTTACAATTGAGATACATCCCAAGGAGTATCAAAAAGTTTGATCACAAAAGTAGCATTGGATATGCTCGATACCTATTGACAGGCCAAGTGAGTGTTTGATCAAGTATGGTAGCATTATATGTCAGATACTAGTTGAAAAAATATTTCTAAATCCTCTAACAAGGTCACACCTAATAGTGTGTTTGTAACCTTTAACAGGGTTGGCTCCTAATAGAGCTCACTTCAGAAGAGTGAAAATTTGGGGTACCGGTCCCAGTGGTTTTTCTCTTAACAAGGTTTCCACGTTAAAATCCTTGTGTTATATTTTTATGGTTTATTACTTTACTATTTTACATTTCACATACGCATTTCTAGATTTATCGGTATACTCTGCATATTTACTGTGTTTCGGTAAATAAGTTTACTGCTTATCAATAATCATATAGAAGAGAGATTAGCAAAACAATCTGACAAGTAGAAAATTGGTTAAAGTATTTCAAGCCATACATCTTGTAGGATAGAAGATAACTTGAGACATAATTAGTGGTTATAAGTTTAAGGATTGGTTTTTGAGGCCATGGATTCACCTCCCCCTCTCAGTTATTACTAACAATATATATCTCACAACTTACAAAGTTGGATCCTAATATAAATATTACAAATATTACAAAGTCGGCTCTCAGTACAAATACATTTAGTAAGGAAAATAAAAAATGTATAGTTGGAACTCTTGCATACTCAAATTTTAGGTTATCAACAACCATAATCCAAGTCTGATTGCCTGGAGTCCATGTCATACTATCTCAATCTTCGCTACTGTCCAACTGCTCTATATTATTGTTTTGCTACAGTCTGTCTGTCTTCAATTCTTTCTAACTCACAGTAGACACTAAAAAAACCAAATAGATCATAGGTGGAGGTCACACATACCCCATACTATCTTCCTCTAAGCTTTCTTTCCCTAATTCATCGATCTCAATCTTTGATATCCAAAATGCTTCTGTATCTTTGCTTCTATACTTAGTCAATTTTTGAATCAGAAAAACTTATCTTTACAATAATCGATCTGTAACCTAGATGTGTTTCCATAAATGACAACCAAAAAGTGAGTCATATTACACAAAATTTGTCACTTGCCAACAAGTTCATCATATGCTTTCCCATCCCTGCATTAAATATTTCCTTTTAAACAAATATTTGAACCACAAAAGAGTTCGATGGATTACTAAAGTAATGGAATGTGACGTTCAAATAAAAGTCACTAAGTTAATAAGAGGAAAAGGACTATGCCAGAAAATGACAGAAGGAAAAGAAGACAACAATAAACAAGAAATAGATCTTGTCCTAATAAATTAGATTGCAGCCCCCACAAGTTGGACAACAGAGATGAAGCATTATCTCTTCACTAGTGAGTGTCCCCAAAGCCTTGACAGAGCCAAGAGAAGGTATTTCCAGCTCCAAGCCAGTCCATTTGTCATTCTAGATGGTATTTTATATAGGAAAGACTACAATGGTGTCTTGCTAAGGTGTGTTGAACTAGATCAGATGGACAAAATTCTTGAAGAATTCCATGACAGAGCATGCAGAGGCCATTTTGCAACAAGAACCACTACTCAAAAAATAATAAGAGCGGGATATTACTGGCCCAATCTACACAAAGATGCCTTTTCTTGGGTAAGAAAATGTAAAAATTGTGCTTTATTTGCAAGAAAGCAGAAGCTGACAACTTTGCCATTGCATCCTATTAAGGTGGAGCAACCTTTCATGAAGTGGGGGTTAGATTTAATTGTCCCCATCAACCCACTCTCCATAGTTGGTCACAAGTGGATCCTCATGGCCATAGATTACTTCCCTAAGTGGGCAGAGGTTGTAGCACTAAAGGATGCAACTAAAGGTTCTGTCCTCAGCTTCTACCAAAACATGGTAGGAAGATTCAGAACACCTAACTCCATTATCTCAGATAATGCACTAGCCTTCCTAGGAATGAAGATTTTAGAATGGGCATTGAATCATAACATCATCCTAAATAATTCATCCAACTATTAACCTCAGGGTAATGGTCAAGCAAAATTGACAAATAAGAACCCGATTAGGATAATCAAGAGAACTATTGAGGGGAATCAGAGAGATTGGCACAACAAGTTGAAGCTAACCTTGTGGGCTGATATGATAACCCCTAAGAGATCCATGGTAACTCTCCATACTTTCTAGTCTATGGGAAGGAAGCTAAAGTTCCTATTTCCATTGAATTACCTACTTTTAATTTAATCAAGGAAATCAAACTGATACAAGAAGATTCCATGAAAGTAAGACTTTTTGAACTGATTGAACTTGAGGAAATAATAAAACTAGCATTGGAAAACCTAAAAATCCATCAGGATTAGATGAAGAAAACCTTTTACAAGAGGTCCATGCCTAGGGTTTTCAAGGAGGGAGACTTGGTCCTTAAGTGGGATAAGTTGAAGAATAAACCTGGGAGGCACACCAAGTTTGATGCAATCTGGAGTGGGTCGTTCATGGTCAGAGGCTGTAAAGCCCATAATGCCTTCCAGTTGTCTTCCATGGAGGGAGAAGAATTTCCCATTCTTTGAATGGGATTCAAATCAAGTCATGTTATTGAGGTCAAAGTACTATCCCTATACAATAGTAGTTATATGTTTTAGTTACAGGTTTCTGTGTTCCCTAAGTTCTGTAGCACAAGTTTTGTTTCAGTTTTAGTTGTTGTTTCTAGCTTTTCATTTGTTAGCAATAAGCTAGAGATACATGGATGCCATTCTTCAAAGCTTCATCAAGAAAGTATCAGTGATTGGTATTAGTGAGTTGAAGACCCACTAATACAAACCATTCATAATCACAGGATGAATCCCTCAGAATAATACTAACATATCTCAGGGACTTAGTTTTTTTTGTCGGAGGAGGAGTTGTTATTTTTTCAGGATTTGAGCCAAGTTTCAATTATGGAAGCTAGAGGAATCTATTCCCAATGGATAATAAAGGAAACTAGTTAAAAGTGGTACTTAGTAGGCAATCACTTAGCTGAGGTTTCCAGAAATATTACCCAATTCTTATGTTCATTCAATTGGTTAATATTATTAGCCTACTCACTAGGTGAGTTGCTAAGAGAACCTAGTTTGAACATTATTAATCATCTGAATTAAATTTGTGTTCATTTCTTGAGCTAAAATTGGAAAATACATGAAGAGGAAAGAATGAAACTAAGCTATCCAAATAAATGAAATTGTATGTATATTAGATCATAATTAGATTTTGAGCATAAATGAAAAATATGAGCAGAAGGAAAGAAAAGCATCTATCTGAGCTCACATAGGCCATGAGCATAGCCAACTCCTAAAAATCTATGGATAAATACATATATACACAAAGAAAATGAATATAAATAACAGGGTACCATACATTTCCTGAAGAAAGGAAGAGAGGTTGGCCTGGGGTGACTCCAAGCATACTCTTGTTTAATCCAAAACCTGCAAGAAGGAGAAGAGGTGGGTTTATATCTAATGGATCTAAGAAATGCATGATAGAAAATTATCTATATGCACCTACAGTTATGCACTCATGAAATCAACCATATATCAGAAGAAGGGAACCATACTCTAGGCATGAGCATACTAACAACAATGCTACAGAAGAAAGAAGGATACCATGTTTTCACTAATTTGTTTGTTCCATGTGCAGGTATAGAATAAGCTATTTTATTACATCAATATGTATAAATTCCCTTACTCATGCACAAGAAGTCTTCAAGGGCAGCCATCACAGGCCACCTTTGAAGAACAACTGTCCATGAGAAAGAACACTTATGAAGATGAAGACTCTCCAGAGAAAAATGGATGGTGTTGCTTTGTAATGTGGGCACTGTCAGGAAGCTCTCAAAGCCCTTAACAAAGCCCACATAATAGGGAAAGAACACCAATGATCATATGTTAGGCCTTGTTAGTACCCTACATTGAGGTTGTTAGGGCTATTAGAAGCCCCATCAAAAACAAGTTTCTAATTATCCTCATAGCCCCAAGGAGGAGCACTGATCTAGAAGGAGAAAGAAAAATGAAGTAGTAGTAACATTGAATCTTTTAGAATACTTGAAGACAAGGTGGTATAATGGTGCATAAGGACATTATTTCAATCAGAATCAGGATACAACATCAGTGGTGTATGCAGACAAAAGTAAAATAGAAAGCTACATCTCAAGCATGTGCCCATAAATCAAGAGATTTCAAATAATCAAATGGTGAAGCATCTACAACAAGGAAAGGACGTAGATCTGAACCAAAAAATATCTAATTCTCAGCAACCTGCATGTGTAACTCAGAGGTTTGCAAGTTTTCTTAGAGCACTAATCTAGAAAAGGATAAATATGCATATAATATAGCATGATATATGGGGTATAAACAGAAAATATAATGTACTTTGCATATGATACTGTATATTTGGAAAATGGTAGCACTTCCATGGTAGAATGGTTTAGCCTTTTGAGTAGGTGGTTTGGGATCATGTCAAGCGCCTTGAATGGGTTCCTGATTTTGATCTGGCTGTATCCCCTGTTCTGCCACATTTCCACTTTTTTCCAACCTATTTCTACCACCCCAGATTGAGAAACTGGGACTTTAACCTCAAGGTCAAGGTCAACCTCAACCTTGACCTAGGTCACAATCAACCTTTTCTAGGCTCAGGACTCAAATTTTCGAATTTCAAGGTTTCCGGATGTCGGTCTTTGGAAAAAGTTAATTCCTGCTTTCGGGTCCGCTGTTTCAGACTTCAAGACAACAAATCCTAAATTATATTTAGCATAGGTCCTCTTCTAGGGGCATGGGTCCAATTAGAATTGAATTCTCCTATGTCAGCCTCTCTAGAAGATTGTGCCCTAATTTCATATAAAAGGAATCTTTCTCCTCTCATTTTCTCTAAGACTTGAAACCATAATCAAGCTAAGAATAATCAAGAATCATAAAACTTTCAAAACTTGAAGAGTGAGATCCAAAGGTGAAGAAGAAATAATTGAAGCAATCCAAGTAGCCATTTAAGCATTCATCTATTCTCAAGCACTTATCAAGCACTCATTTTCATCAAGGAGATCCATTGATGGCCATTAAAGGATTCAAGCTCCATGGAGCCCTCTTGTTGAAGATTTGTCCATCCACATTCCTCCAAGCCTCTTCCAATTCAAGAACCCATTCAAGATTGGTGTTGAAGATCTACAATAAATTGATTAAAGACATCCTACATTCTACATTCTACATCCTACATCCATTGTGTGCATCCATACTTATGGATTCAAGGATTCAAATTCTCCACAAGGACCTTTTACATGAGCAAGGTGAATTGTTTCATTTACTTTGTTTATTCCTGCAATTTCACTTATATATTTGAGATTAATTCCAAAACTAGGGTTTAACCAAGGAAAACCCCTCCCCCCAACAAAAAAACCATTTTTCTTGCAGGGACAAGTTCGGAGCAGAAGATTGGGATGGGGATTCGGATACCCTTTTCGGTAAACTTCTGGGATCCAAAAAATGAATTTCAGTCTGAGACTTTTTAGGTCAATTCTACCCTAGGGTACAATTGGAAATTATGGCCAATTATGACATTGACTTGAGGGTACAAATTGCAACGAAAAATATTTATGGGTTTTGTTCATCTCTGTGTTTCTATTCTAGATCCGTTCTTAGATTTTCCAGAAACTCAACACAGGCTTCAGAAAATAGAATTCTTCAGATTTGCAATATTCCAAGGTTAGTGCATTTCTCCTATTCAATTCAATTAAGGTTATCAATCTATCTAAATCTATTTCACATTCAAATAAATAAACGGGTACTTAAGATCTTCCTTTTTATTCTTATTTCCAAATGATGGATTGTTTTATGCATTGATCCTTCATTTTGGGTTAATCAGTTTGGATCTTTCATTTGCATATCTAAGGATAAAAGGATAGTATCTTATTTACCCCCACAACTCATTAAAATGTAAGGTATTTTATGTTACATGATCCACTTTCAAACACCCCTTATTTCTTACCTTACATTTTGGTGAACCCGCGATAGACAACTCTTTCTTTTTGGTGTTACATTTATATATTTTTGGTTAGATATTACATGCATATTAGATTAGCTTTATTTTATGTTCTTTAATTTCCCTTTCAAAAATTAAAATAAAACCCTTTGTCTTGTAAATTAGTTCATTTGCATTGCATTGGTGTATGAGCTTTACCACTTCTAGTCCTACTTATAGTATCCCAGTTAGAAGAAGCCATAGACTCATGGGTTCCTTTGATCCCAAATCTTCCTCTCCTTTTTGTAGGATCCCAGATGAAAATTTGAATACTCATGATTCAAATCCTTCTATGGATCATAACTCTTCTCACTCATCCCATGATGAGGAAGATGCTTTAAGAGTTCCTCCTGAACAAGTGCAAAAACTTTCAACTAAACTTTATAAAATGGGAAATTGGCTTATTCAAGAGAACCATAATCAAGATTCCATTCAATCTATAGAGGCTCTTAAGAAAGTCCTTCATGATAGTGATCAAGGTATTAATCTCTTGTGTAGAATCACTCATATTGTGCATTCGAATGTTAAACCTTTAGCACAAGAGGCTCAAGATTTAGGATTCACTCCTCCTTTGATGATTACATCTCTCCAAATTTAATCTATTCCTATGAGTGTTCCACCAGTATCTCTACCTACCTCACAACCTTCATACCATAGTGTACCTTTTAATTTTACTAATCCTCTTCCAACCATGGTTCCAAATGTTACACCGGTTGTGTCTTCCATTCATGCTGCTTCCTACACTTTTCCTAGTGTTCCTAATGTTTCTATGCCACCTATGTCTTCTAATGATTCCACAATTATTAGTTTGGCTCAGACTATGTCATCTTTACAACAACAACTTGTATCCTTAACTCAATCCAAGTTTAGCATTCCTACATGTGACATGGGTAGTCCCTTATCCTTATAAATTATTCATGCTACTGTTCCTCAACAAACCAATATGCCTCGTCTAGAGAATTACAATGGTAAAGGCGATCCCGTTACTCATGTTAAAACATTTCAAATCCTTTGTATTAATTATGCACATGACCATAGGATTTTAGCTAAACTGTTTGCTAGAACCTTTTGTTATAAGGCTTTGCAATGGTATTGTTCTTTACCTCCTTATTCCATTGATTCTTTTCCTAAACTTTCTAATACCTTCATCCAACAATTTCAAAATAACATTGATCTGCAAGTTTCCTTAACTTATTTAATGCATTGTAAACAAAACATTAAGGAAAAATTGATTGATTTCATTGTTAGATTTAAGAATTTGTATGCTCAGATTTCTTATCCTATTCCTAATATTAATATTCAACATATGTTTATTTCAAATTTACAAAAGGATATTAGAGATAATATTCTGCTTACTGAATTTACCTCTTTTCAACAACTTTGTGCAGCACTTCATCATTATCAATTACAAGGGAGTCAATTTGAGAGCAACACTCTAATGGCTCCTATTCCAGTTGATAAGAGTAACACTGCTCCTAATCCTAATAAATTTTAGAAATCTAACAACTACATCAAGATTAATAAACAGACAAATGCGGTTGCTGATCAAGTTGTTTTTGCATCTCACAATGCCACTTCTGCATCCACTGCTTTTTGTATGAATCATACGTTTACTCCTCTCTCTAAATATTTACATTTCATTATGAGTAGGTTAATAAGTGCTAATATGATTACCTTGCCTCCTATTCGACCTCTCCTTCCTACTACCATAGCTTCAAAATCCTTTGATTCTAAAGCTTTTTTCCAATACCATTGCCAGAATGGCCATGATACAAAAAAATGTTATTCTCTAAAGCATAAGGTTCAAGACTTAATCAATTCTAATGCTTTATCTGTTGATAACTTTGATGGTAATGGGAACAAATCTATCTCTCCTCCTAATCAAAACCTTCAAATCTACACAAATCCTCTACCCACACATGATACTAATACCATCACTCAACCATCTTCTGTGGATATCATTTACAATTCAAAGATGGATGATCTTAATCATATTGTTAATCATGTGGAGAGTGTTGTTGCATCTCAACCTATTGTTCAGGATCCTTCACCTCTACCTCAACTTCAAGTTCCATCTAAACCTTAGAAACAAATTAGGGATAAACAACCTCGGTAACTTTCAATTACCTTTGATGACTCTGAAACTATTAAGGCTCCTGATGGTCCCCTTTATATTTATGCTAGGATTGCTAAGATACCTACGCGTGGTTTTCCTATTGATCCCACATCTTTAATAAACATTATTACTGAGGAAAATATTTTTATGAAAAACCTACAATGTGATTGTTATGATCCATCGGATGCATGGATCCAAACTTTTAATGGTTTTCTCTATCCTGCACTTGGTTCTATTAGCTTGCTTGTTGAACTCTGTGGCAACGTTGTAGATACTACCTTCATTATTGTTCCTACATCTGATCAATTTCAAGTCAAATTTGGTTTTCCTTGGATAATTGCTATGAATGCTATTGCATCTCCTATTCATAAATCTATTAAGTTCATTCATAATGGAGAAGTAAAAATGATTAATCATAGTTTATATCAACCTTCTAGGCCTAGAGATAATGCTACTCTTGATTTATTTTGGCCCTCATTACCTAATTCATGTCCTCCTCACCCTGACAACCTTTTTTCATTCATATCAAGCGTATAAACATCACAATATTATCGAGCCAATTATGCCTCAGATAGACCTTAGTCGTAATCATTTTCCCTCTCCTATACCTCCTTTATCCATTACTGCTAACTCTATTACCCAACCTCCCAGTGTTGCTTCTCAGCCTACTATGAATTCTACCAATCCTCCTACAAAATCTATGAAGGAATCAATCGTTATTCCTCCTAGTACTCCACATGTGTCAAACAAATCAAAAAATAATACATCTGCTAATGAATGTCATAAGAAGCGTAGAGCTAATGCTAGGGCCTGTGTTTCTCTTCTTCAAAATTCTTTACCTTCTTTCGATCAACCTCTGCCTGATGTGTTGGAAGAAGTTAATATTCACAATGATGTCAAGATGAATGAGTATGATGATCCTATTCACATCTTAGATCTCATTTTAATTAATTTTGATGAGGAAGATACTTTAGATGATCCTATTAATCTTAGTGATGACTATGAGACTATTGATCCTGATACTGATTTACCTCATATGCTTTCAACTCAATTGACAATTATACCTAGTATTAAGCAACGTGATTCTCAAGAGGATCCTTGTTTGGAACTGGATATTATTCCTACTGTATTAGATATAGTCCCTCTTGTGAGTTTCCCACCTTCCCTAAATGACATAAACCAAGATGGGGAGAGTAGGTGATGCGCTTTATTGGCTTATCCTTCATGGTAGCCCTTTTTGTGTTTGCATGCTCTACTGTGCTTCTCCCATAATATGTTTGCTAAATGTTTGTTAGAATCTTTTATACGACCCTTGTTACTTTGTTGGTGCAAGGTGATAAAGGAATCAAACCTGTTGTATAATTCCTTTATATGTATCTTTAATCTTCTATATGTTGATTTCATGTTATGTTGTACTTGTGCTATTGTTTGTAAATTTTTTCCTTGTGTAGTCCGCTTGGATCTGTGACATAGTAGCACTGATTCTTTTTGGTCTCCATGTTGTGGTCCAAATAGATGCTTCTTCGCAACTCTTGAGTTTTCTTTCCTCCATTGTGATTGTAGTTCTACTTTCTTTGGGGAATGATGTCAATTAATTTGCAATAATATCATATCTATATGTACATGTTATCTTATGATCATACTGACCCCACAGTAGGTAGATCCCTTCTGTGTTCTTTGTATGTTTATGTGATATTTCCCTTGATTTGTCTTTGTTTGGGGCATTTCATAGTGGAAACGTAATTAGTAGAGTTGTTTATGTTTTCGTCAAATCCATTGCTCTTGTTAAAGTGTTAGAAATGACTTTAACATGGGGGCATACACTCTACTCACATTTTGCACACACACACATTCAAAATATTTTCAAAACTTAAATTTTTTTCCCTTTATGGATTAAAGACTAATCCTTAAAGCATGGACGTTTTACTTTTTAGGATCTCTTGATACCTCTAGTTTAAATTTACATGGATCTCTTGATCCATCCAATTTCAAATTACAATGTTTTGATCCCTTAAGGTTAGAAGGTGTCCTTAAGAAAGGATCTCCCTAATAGGTTGACTAGTGAGTAGCCACATTCAATAGATGGTTCAACTCCATCTTTCCAGTTACACCTTTTCTTTGTATGGTTCACAATAAGACATAAGTTCTCATTGGGTGAGGTAACCATACCCCCCCTCTCTCTCTCTCTCTCTCTCTCTCTCTCTCTCTCTNCCCACCCCCCCCCTCTCTCTCTCTCTCTCTCTCTCTCTCTCTCTCTCTCTCTCTCTCTCTCTCTCTTTCTCCTTAATTGGTGATGTCTCTCTCATCATGATCTTAGGGTTGATAAAGACTTAAGTCCCTTGGGGGCTTGAGGATTTCTTCTTCCCTTTTGATTCCAATAAGCTTATCTATTCTTTATGATCTCCTTTACCAAGAGTTTGTATTGAGTCCATACTCTTGCTAAAGTGGGGGCTAAATGTATAGTCTAAAAATTGAAGCACTTCCATGGTAGACTAGTTTAGCCTTCCGAGTAAGTGGTTTGGGGTCATTTCAAACACCTTGAATTGGTTCCTGACTTTGATCTGGCTATATCCCCCTATTCTAACCCATTTCCACTTTTTTCCATCCTATTTCTGCCACCCCAGACTGAGAAACTGGGACTTTGACTTTAGGGTCAAGTTCAACCTTTTTGGGTCAAGGTCAACCTTGACCTTGACCTAGGTCACAATTGAACTTTTCCAGGCTCGAGATTTAAATTTTAGAATATTAGGGTTTCCAGATGTCGGTCTTTGGAAAAAGTTAATTCCCTCTTCCGGGTCGGCTATTTCAGACTTCAGGACAACAAATCCTAAATTATATTTAATATAGGTCCTCTTCTAGGGGCATGGTTCCAATTAGAATTTAATTCTCCTATGTCAGCCTCTCTAGAATATTGTGCCCTAATTTCATATAAAAGGAAGCTTTCTCCTCTCATTTTCTCTAAGACTTGATAACCATAATCAAGCTAAGCATAATCAAGAATCATAAAAATTTCAAGACTTGAAGAGTGAGATCTAAAGGTGAAGAAGAAAGATTTGAAGAAATCCAAGTAGCCATTGAAGCATTCATCCATTCTCAAGCACTTATCAAGCACTCATTTTCATCAAGGAGATCCATTGGTGGCCATTGAAGGATTCAAACTCCATGGAGCCCTCTTGTTGAAGATTTCTCCATCCACATTCCTCCAAGCCTCTTCCAATTCAAGAACCCATTCAAGATTGGTGTTGAAGATCTACAAGAAATTGATTGAAGACATCCTACATTCTACATTCTACATCCTACATCCATTTGGTACATCCATAATTGTGGATTCAGGGATTTGAATCCTCTACAAGGACCTTTTACATGAGCAAGGTGAATTGTTTCATTTGCTTTGTTTATTCCTGCAATTTCAATTATATATTTAAGTTTAATTCCAAAACCAGGGTTTGACCAAGGCAAACCCCTCCCCCCAACAAACAAACCATTTTTCTTGCAAGCACAGGTTCAGAGTAGCAGATCCAAACGAAGATTCGGATACCCTTTTTGGAAAACTTCCAGGATCCAAAAATAAAATTTCAGTCTGAGACTGTTTAGGTCAATTCTGCCCTAGGGTGCAATCAGAAATTTTGGCCAATGGTGGCATTGACTTGTGGGTACAAATCAGAACTATGTTAGAACAGAAAAAGATTTCTAGGTTTTGTTTGTCTCTGCATTTCTATTCCTGATTGGATCTCAGATTTTCCAGAGACTCAACACAGGCTTCAGAAAATGACATTCTTCAAATTTGCAATATTCCAAAGTTAGTGCATTTCTCCTATTCAATTCAATTAAGGTTATCAATATATTTAAATCTGTTTCACATTCAAATAAATAAATGGGTACTTAAGATCTTCCTTTTTATTCTTATTTCCGAATGATGGATTCTTTTATGCATTGATCCTTCCTTTTGGGTTAATCAATTTGGATCTTTCATTTGCATATCTAACGATAGAAGGATAGCATCTTATTTACCCCCACAACACATTCAACTATAAGGTCTTTTATGTTAAATGATCCACTTTCAAACACCCCTTATTTCTTACCTTACATTTCTTATCTTACAGATACATTCTGAAAAATAAAATATCGCATTGTATGTTGTATCTCAGCCAAGGATATGAGTAATAATCAACCACAGAAAAGGTGGAACAACATGTTGTGGAAGCAAAAACAGAAGTGATACTGAAATCAAATGAAGATCTAGCAAGTACAACATACATATAAGCTATATTATGGATTCAAAACAATATGTACATCTCAGAAGGAAGCAATGGTCATGCAAAGAGTAAAAAATAGCATGTCATGCCCCATTTTGTTGAGCCAAAACAACATTAAAAATGTTTTCTTCTTTAATGATCTCCCAAGCCAAGAAGGGCACCCACAAAATGAATCATGATGCCACTTCTTGTGGATTAAAAAGTAAAGGTAATGCTTCAGAACAACAATGCAACAACAACAAAGGTATAAAGCTACAAACCATGTTTTTCTGTAAAGGCAAAAACATGTTGCACTAAATTTCAAAGAGGGAAAACAATATTTAAAAAATGGTTTTTCCTTGAATAACCTCCCAAATCAAGCAGGGCAACCACAAATAAATTCCATGGAACCACTTTCCATGGAGTAAAAAATAGAGATATATTTCTAGAAAATCAAGAAAGGTAAACCATACCCATGTCTTCAAGAAAACAACAATGTTTTACTCCAATCGAATCCATCTATGAAAAAAAAGAAGGTACAGAGCAATAGCAAAGTGAAATCAGTTATGAAAGGGATTACACCACTTTTCATGGAGTCACAAAAAACAAAAAAGCAAGTAAAAAAGATGTATATGAACTGCGTTTTCTTTTAAGCAGAAAACTATCATGCTTTCAAAATTTTTAATTTTTATCAAATGGCTCTAATCAATCTACAGAAAACAATAATTGGTGAAAGGAAACATCAAAATCAAGCCATTAAAAAGAAAATTTAGACCATAGTGTTTCATTCTGTGGAGTCAGAATAACAAGAAAGATGTAACCAACAAACGTTGGTGATGCCCTAGGATGCCATATATTCAAGAAAACAACAATACTACCCACGGTTTCTTATCAAAACAATAAGCTTTTCAAGTAGCATAAAAGGAAGCATATAACTTCAAAGCTCAAATCCAGAAGATGTAGAGATGAAATGAAAATACAGAGAAGATAACAACAATAATGCCCTAGGAAATATGATTTTGATCAAGACAAGAAGGAATGATAAGGGTAAATCAAAAACCTATTGTCTATAAAGCAAAACTTTCCAATTTCAAATTACAAACTCCATCAAAGCTCATCCAAATTAGCAACATCTCCATGTTCGAGTTTATCTATCCAAAAAAAATTACAGTCATCTCACCATAAAGATTGAGTTCTCTTTTGAAGAGAAAATAGCATTGAAGATAAGGTAAAATCCGATTTGGGCATTTTTAAAATATATGTCAAAATGGGGATGCTTTAATATGTTTCAAACATATGCTAAGTGGGTTAGATTATAAGTTTTAACATAAAGTTTTAATCTTGCCAAAGGATAAAAGAAAAATACATTTTGTTTTAATGTCATATTGAAGGCAAGATTAAAAAGTGTAATAACATATGTGCCCTAGGTCCTAGGTTATGGTTGATATTGTTGATATCTTTAGATATCATTGTTATGTCTTTAGGGATATTTTATTAATAAAGCCATGTTTAATTATAAAATCATGCAAAGTTTATTGTAAAATATTGAAAAATGATGTTTTTATAAATCATTTTGTCCAATATTATTATCAAGCATGATTAGGGGAGGAGATAGATTTGGTTTGGTAAAAGGATTTTTGTTAAGGCATATATTCTAAAACTACCTCTTCTCACCTACTACTATAAATCTTGGATTCCTGTCATCCAAATTTGAGCAACATTTTTATGGACCTAAAAATGTAAATTTTCAGAGATTCCCCTTCATTCAGTCCCAAATTTGGAGGAGTTAGTCAGGGTGGATTCAAGATTCCATGGGAATGCAGATTTTGGTTTCATTCCTATATATACCTCTCACAATTTTTGTGATGAGTCAGTTCTTCCATTCTATATCACTCTGAGATATGTTTGTTTGTAGCTCTGGGAATCAGATTATTTTCCTTGGCTCCTTTTGGTTGAATACATAACAAAGATCCTTCTTTTCCTATTGTCTTCTGAACTATTAGATGATTTTTGGTCAATGTTATTTTTATTTAAGTTAATCCTTTACTTCACATATTGTTCATTTGGTATTTAGAAATCACATATTATTTCCTAAAGTTTGATTTTTTTGCTCTCATGAGTATTTTGAGTTGTGGAATTCATTTATTTCCTTCTCATTTACAATCTTCACCTTGTTATTCTCAAAAGAAATACTCTAAGTGGGATAAAGCTGCGAGTTTCCAGTTTATGTTTAAGTCATATTGTGAGTGTTTCACAATCTATGGATCTTTAAAGTTTTGGTGAATCACCTAAGTTTTTCAATTCTAGTTACTTCAAGTTCTCCACTCTCTTCCCTTTTCCTCCAAACTGTTAGAATTACTAAGAGAGGGGGGGGGGGGGGGGGGGGGATNGGGGTGAATCAGTGGCTTCAAAAATTAATCCAATAATTCAACCAAAACTTTATAGCACAAATATAACTCCTCTAGTTATCTTCAGTCCTACAATATGTATGCCTTTAAGTAATCTAACAAATATATACTGCTCGGTGAATATATTATTTATCCTTTTTCAAAACTTTACCGAATAATAGTAAATAAGGTGGAGGAAGGTTGGACAATAGTTAAAGGAAAGAGATTTAAGTCTCCCATGCCTTCTTTTGATATGAGTTTACGGTCTCATAAGGGTGGGCTTAAATGATTATCTTTTTTTTCCTTTGTCTGGAGATCGTTGGCTTGGTCTTGGTTTCTTTTTTTTGGGATTGTTTGTCTAGTCCCTTTGTTGTGTTTGGTGTTGTCTCACAGTTGTTTTGTGTATCTCTTCTTGTTCTATCTTTTGATGGTTCTCTATAAAAGGTTTCAAGTCCTTTCAAAACCTGTTTTTACTTAATCAAAATTTTATCGAATAACAGTAAATTAACTTAGTGTTTACCAATCAATCCTATTTTAGTAATGTGTAAAGAAAAAAATCAAAGAAATGAACCATATACACATTTGACACATGGATTTTTAACGTGTAAACCCTATTAAGGGAAAAACCACTTGGGACCGGTAACCGAAAATTTTCACTCTTCTGAACTGAGCTCGGTGAAGAGCCAACTATGTTAAAGGTTACAAACACACTATTAAGTGCAACCTTGTTAGAGGATTTAATTCCATTTTTTAGTATTTTGACCTTAGGCATTCACTATGTTGTCAACAAGAAAAAACTTTTGATACTCTTGAGTATCTCAATACATTAAGGATTGTTAAATCCCACTCGGTTAAGAAATTTTCTGAATCAAGGGTTGAACTGAAACATTAAATGATATGTTCAATAATACAACTTTAACTTGCATATTTTTAGATCTATTGTTTTTCCATAATACCTCTCTGATCAATATGCTCTTCTATTCCTTTGATCCCCCCTTTCTTATTTCTTCTCGGTAAATGTTGTTGCTTCTCTATTGCTCATTGTCTGTAAAATTATTGGCTCTATTCTTCAGCCTGAATGATCAGATTGGCATGAAGACTTCTATCTTCACAAGAATTATATTCATTATCCCTCTTTTGATAATGAATTACTTGTCTCTTTATATAGACATGATTTCATCATTCAATCTCCTTGTCTTCCTTGTCTTTGACATATATTGCTTCCATGATCCGTAATTCTTGCCATGCATTGCTTTAATCTTTAATGATTTGCTTTAGTTTTATTCCGTAGATTCTCCTTGACAACTATGAATAAACCTAGCTTTGAATATTTAGATCAACTGGTCTATGGAAATAAATCAATTAATTAGTTAACTATATATATATATATATATATATCCTTCCAGCTAAGTGTTTTCTCATTCCCTAACTCCAGTTCTGATCGGTGATCAACTCTTAGTTTTCTCGGTCATTGACTAGAGTTGTCCTCGAGCATTACCTTCAGTTCTTCTTGTGGTTCACTTCAATTATACTTAGTGTTGCATTGCTCGGTATACACTATGATTTCTTGGGGTTCTTTATCTGTTGATATTTACTATCACTCGGTGTACACTGGCTTTTTATGTTTACCGATAACATAAACTTTATATCTTTGGTTTCTTGAATTCTATGACAATATGTATATGACCAATCAAATTATATCAAGTTGACACCAATGATAATACAATACATTAACTAATTTAATGTCTTGCATTTACTTTCTGCAACTCAATGGTCATCAACTTATAATCTTCAAACATTCAATCAGTTATAGTTCATCAATCTTTCCCTTTGGCATTGATGGAAACATACTATCAGTACAATATGAAATATGTCATAACATACCAAACATATTTTTAACCAATTCAAATATATGACTCTTGCTAAGCTCTTCTAGCTTAGATTTGATTCTTGCAGATTGTTTTCTTTTAATCCCTTCAACAGATAGATGTAGCAACTTCTGATTTTGTGTCTCCCTTTCTTGTAGTATCTCTTCTCCCTTTTCTGGATAGATGTATAGTGTTAAATTTCTTCAATTCTCTCCCTTTGATGGATGGTTGTTTCTTTGAATCTTTCTTGGATATTTTCTCTCCCTTTGATGAATGGCTATTACTTTGAATCTTTCTTGGATGTTTTCTCCCCCTTTGTAGAAACTTATTTTTCTGATCTTTTCTCTCCCTTTGACTGATATTCTTCTCCCTGATAGATATTTCATTATTGGATATCCCTCTCCTTTAGGATGTACTTTTATTTGATGGATATTTCATATGGATATCTCTCTCCCTTTGACAATAATGACAAACATAAATATATCATTGATTATATTCCTCTCCATTATTTCCATCAATAATACAGCTCTGTAGTAGCCAACAATATCTCTGGTGTTCGATTCACATAAGTACCTTCTTGTACTAATATATCATTTTAGTCCATTTCCTTTCTTGCATCAACATGATTGATCTTCTGATAATGTGTAGGCTGATGTAGCCTTCTAGTCATCTTAGTGATCAGTAGACAAGGGTCATACCCCTAGTCTCTTCCTTAGGTACTCTGTAATGCCCTGCCAGGGAACCCAGGAGAACTTAACCTAAACACGACACTAAGTTCACGGAATAATTTTTTTTTAAAATGTTTACAAACAATAATGATAACAATGCGGAAGCAACACAATGAAGTACATGACACACATGAAACACAACACATACATGATTAACACTTCTTGAGGGTTCCTTGACGTAGAATTACTTAAACATAATAATCTACGATTAACAAATGTAAAGAACTGACATAAAGGTTACATAATCTGGAACCAATAACATACATCTCATAATAAATGATTACATATACATCTGATACCATAAGGTATAGTACCTAATTCAACATCCACTACACAAGTCACAGGGTATGTAATAATACATAATGAATGATACAATGCATCCTCCAAGGGATGATAACCAATATATACATATGGTACAATACACAACTCCAGTAACTGAACGAGTCTCCAAAAGACTAGGAAGATGAAACTGCAACAAGGAACATCCAAGCATGAAGAAGAATCCATTAGAATCTCAATGGTAATAAGAATCACTACCACCCAACCATGTGGAACCAAAGGTCCACTCCCACCATGCTGAGGAGATAGTAACAGGCCTATCACACGGGGTATACAACAACTAGAATACAAACAAGGCATACAAGACCTCATCCTCAAATGCATAGGAAGATCCTAGAAGAAATCTACACCATAAAAAGGAATACTAAACAACACCAGAGATAACTGACACGCGTAGGATAACCTAAGCTGTATATAGGAATGTGTCATCATGTACGCCTAACCCTTGAGTTAAGTCCTGACAATCCCTTAATGGATTTTGGCACCCAAGTGACCATACATGACATTAATGACCTTTCAAACAGACAAGATCACTAATGATGCCCGAACCCACACCTCAAAAGGGGGAAAGCATCATCTCATCCTCCATCTTAGCCTATATTAGCGCTCAAGCATGGGTGAGGCATTAATCTTATTAATTTAATCTAGCGCATCCTAATTAGATTAATTATGTTATCACGTGTTACCAATACTTACAATAAGTAAATCCTGACAGCCACTTGTGGGCTCCGGTACTTATTGCAAGCCACCTCCTACTATACAACTAGGTAACCTACCCTAGATTCACAAAAGAGTATCATAAGGATAATTCATAAATCAAATTGCATCCTGTACATTCAGGTGAACATAGGTTCTCAAAACCCTAAAAACATCCACAATATCCTCACAGGACCAATCAATACATCAGAACCAAACTAGGTTGGGTCTTAGCAAATCAGGACTATGACATCACCATATAAACACAAGCTGACGTCATAATAACATCATACAGAAAGTATAATCCCAAAACCTCTGGATTTAAGTCCTAGGGTCATCTAACCCAAAAGATACCCAAAAGCATGATAACAAGATCGAAAGGGTCACATGGTTGATTTAGGGTAATAACATGAACACACACGCCATAAAGTAACCGAAATGATAAACACTCCCCCCAGCCTCTGTATACATCCTAGGTCATCTAATGCCCCCATAAGTAGCACATACAAGAACAAGAGAACCAGAATGATGCATGAAAACAAAACGTCTTAAAAGATTGAAAAAGGAACATACATAGATAGCAATTTCATCTATTAAAACCATCCACGTGCATAAGATAAACTCATTTCACCTATTAATAAATCTAACTAGGAGCGTTCATTTCTTACATCATGACATAATATAATGTAAATCAATTGATTAAAATTAATTACACTATATACATTAGTCCTTCAACGATAATTTCCTAATACCATCAATAGAGAAATTCATATCCACTATGACAATGTAATTAATAATGATAAATCTATTAATTAAAATCAATACCCCTATATTAATAAAAATTAATGGCAAATAAATTAACGATTTAAAAATACTATTAAATTTTCATATTATAAGATTGATATAAATAAGACTTTTCATAATACAAATTAGTTATATATGTATATTTATATTTTTAAAATATATTATAAATTGTTTAAACAAAACAGATTAAAATATAAATTAAATACTAACAAACTAACTTTAATATTAAATAAAAAATCTTATTAAAAACACCGAATGCCATTAATATATATAAAAAAAACTTAATGAAAAAAAAAAACTGAACATATCATATATAAAGAAAATGAAAATTTTTTTTAAAAAAAAAATGTTAAACAAC
>MU228421.1:1993071-2007432 GCA_018584345.1 Thuja plicata | reverse complement strand
CTACTATGTCAGCTCCAAGAGTAGAGGATCAAACAGCTACAGTTGATGTTGATATACAAGATGTGGAGATTTGGGAGGTAGATATTGAGGGTTCTGGATCTAGTGCCTCGATTAGTAGCAGCAGTACTGGCAGAAGTATTAGAGTGAGAACAATGACTCGTGGATTGTGAGGGGGAGGGGAGATGAGGGATTAGGAGATAGGGCAGAGGAGGGAGACATGGATGTGGCTATGGGAGGGATGGATATATCTCCTTCTGATATGGAGAGACTCACATAGTAGGTGTCTGATCTTAAGGCTAGACTTTCTTCTTCTGATGCTTGCGCCACTACTTTAGAGAGTAGGGTTGCAGCAGCCAAGGCTAGGGCGACTGCGGTAGAGGATAGAGAGTGACAGGCTCATTCTGAGGTGTAGTCCTTTATTGATTATATATAGGATTCTTCTCATCGGGATGTATTGGACTGATTCTAGAGATTGGGGCATGAGGCCCAGAGAGAGATCGATTACTGGCAGCGTCACTATGAGGGTGTTGTTCCTTCATCTTAGAGGGTTCCCAGCTACACTGCTTCACAGAGATCCAGTAGGACTCAGAGGTGCCAAAGTAGCGGTGTTGGTGCTCCTAGTTGATCACAGAGACCTACATTTCATATGCCACCCCCTTTTCCATCTAGCAGTGAGGGTGGGGGTAGCTCCTGTTGACATTGTAGACTTTCCATTTTTGTTATCATGTACCATTTTTGTAGTGATGTTCCATTGATATACTCTGAGGCTTATGGATGGTTGTATCTCGACACACTGATATTTATTGATATATATGTTGATCACCTTCTTGTGCTCAGACTTGCGACCATTCATTGTACTTAGATATTGAGATTTATATGAGATGCAACTAGTGATTTTATATGATGTGCATTGATTTACTTGTTATATGTATGGTTCTACATGCTTTGTACGTAAATGATGAAATGTCTATGCAATATGATTCTTATGCAAACTCTTAGATGGATGATTACTTTTCCTATGATATTGACATATGAATTCAGGATGATGTTTTATGAAATACATGTTTATATGAGATGTTTATGGATGTATTTGATTATGATTTACCATGTATGTAGATGCTTGTATTTCTTTTTTTGTTTTCTAATGCACTTTAAATGGAATGGATGCAATCTATTATGCACAAAATATCTAAGTAATGCATGTGTTATTTAGAAGGAAGTTAGTTTGTAAAGTTCTCTAGGATCGATTGATAGATATGAATTGATAGAAAGGATGTTTGACGATTGATAGATATGAATTGATAGAATGGATGAGTGAGCCAAGTCACTGTCGCATTTCCAATTTTTGTCATCATTGTATCTTTTTATGAAATTTTGAAGAATGTCCAATACATCCAGATCTTAGACCATCTGGATACTGCTATGACCTCTTGATAACCAGAAGGAGTAGAGAGAATGAATAGAAAGAGAACTTAGTGCACCCAAATATTGACCATCTAGATACAACTACGTCACCTGTTTGAAAATAAAGAGAGCCAAAAGCACCCAGATATTGACCATCTGGATACCATTATGCTCGCTAACCATCCAAAAAAGATAAAACCAAGATAGAATTACAACGCACCCAGATCTCAGGCCATCTATATACCACTATGAACTCTTTCTTTTGGAAAGAAAGACATAAAACCAAGATAGAATTCCAAAGCACCCAGATCTCAGACCATCTAGATGCCGTCCTAAAATCTTGATTTTGAAAAGAAAGACATAAAACCAAGATAGAATTCCAAAGCACCCAGATCTCAGACCATCTAGATACCATTATGAACTCTTGATTTTGAACAAGAAGATAGTAGAGAAGGAATGTCCAATTCTTTCCCAGGGTTAAGCTCAGATCATGGAACTACGTGGCTACCAGATAAGTGACAGCGCCTATCACATTTATCCTAAATCATCATGGCCCTAGAATTGAAGTGAAGATTCCACAGACAATAATCAAATAAAATTAGTCATGATCTATCATAGCTACTCTCCTCACTTGGTGGATCCTGGAGCAACATAAGAACATGACAATGATATATAAACTGGCATCTGACTGATGACTGACCTAGTCAACATTTTGATTGTTCCTTGATTCAGTTTGATTCTCTTGATTGCCTTGACTCTCTTGATAGGGTTGATATGCTTGATTATCTTGATTATCTTGATTGTGTCTGGTTTCAGAAATAGATGACTCATATAAGATTGACCCATTTGGTTTTGAGTGTATCCATCAGTATGTAATATGATTGATTGATTGATTGATTGATTGATTTTGATCATTTTTTGTGGTTGATTAAGCTATGTCATATGGGCCCAATGCTGATTCACAAAGCTCATGTTTTTGACATTTGATAGATTGGATGGGTCACCAGTTTGCTTGCTGATAAATTTGAAGATTGATAAAGCTGTGCCATATGGGCCCAATGCTGAATTGCAAAGCTCATGGATTTTCCATTTGATTGACTTGGCATGAGTGCCCTTTTCTTTGTTGATAACCGAGTTGGTTTTATTACTTTGGATTTTGCAATTTTTTGATTGTTTTTTTAATGAAGATTGATTTTCTTAGGATTTTTTTTATCTTTTTAGGATTTTTGATGAGTTTTCTGATGTTTAGGGATTTTTTCAGGATATTTAGAATTTCCCCCTAGTCTGGTGGACCAGTGCTAACTATGGATACGAGTTGGTGCTCAGAGGGGATTGTGCTTCTAGATATAGCTTGGGTAGTTAGTCTTGCATTCAAAGTTTTCTCAAGCTTTTAATCTTGGAGTTCATTGATGGTGAAGCTGGATTTGAACATTGGGCGCATGTTTTCTAGGTTTTCACCAAGGTACCTACTCAATAGCGCATATTTTCTAGGTTTTCACTAAGAGAGTAATTTTGTTTCTCTTTACTATTTTTTTTCTTTTTTGAATTTTTTTTTTGTCGCAAGGGCACCTGTTTGCCAGGTTTTCACCAAGCTAACATTTTGTATTTTTTAATTTTTTTTGGTATTTTCCAGATATGTAGATAGTTGCCTTAAACATTGAGACCTCAAGCATAGAACCTCTTGAGGTGCATTTTGTTTATGTATCTGGGGAGCTGATCTCCTTCTGGTGTCGCCAGTTGGTACACCCCACTCTAGGTAGAGTTGATAATGACATATGGTCCTAGCCAGTTAGGCTCAAACTTTCCTGGTTTCACTCACTTCGCTTGGTTCTTTTGATTTTCCAGGAGGATGAGGTCTCCTACCTCAAATTTTTATGGCCTCACTTTCCTATTATAGTTCCTTCTAAGGTGACTTTGATAGCCTTGTAAGTGGTTGAATGCATTTTATATTCTTTCATCTAATAGTTCCAGTTCACTGAGCCTTGCTACTTTGTAGTCTTCATCTAAAATCAGGTTCTTCAATGATATCCTCAGGGATGGGATTTCCCCTTCGAGGGGTAGGATCACCTCTGATCCATATACTAAGGAGAAAGGAGTGGCTCATGTTTTTGTTCTCATGCTATTTCTGTATTCCCATAATGCAGGACTAAGCTGTAAATGCTAGTCTCGTCCTGATTCATTTACTGCTTTCTTCAAGATTTTCAAAATAGTCTTGTTTGTCACTTCAGCATGGCCATTCCCTTGAGGATAATATAATGAAGAGAACCCTTGTTTTGTTTGGAACTATGCACAGAGATCTTCAACATCTTTTTTTTGGAAAGGTGTATCTTTATCCGTTAGGATGATTTGAGGAATTCCATATCGATAGATGATATGGTTAAGTATGAACATTGAGATGTGCTTTCCAGTTATGTAGGTGAGGGGAACTGCTTCCACCCATTTAGAGAAGTATTTTGTTGCTGCTATGATGTATTTATGTCCATTAGCTGAAGAAGGTGTAATCTTGCCAACTAGGTCAAATCCCCACAGAGAAAATGGTAATGGTGAAGAGATAGGATTTAGTTCTTGGGCTAGTGCATGGATGAGGTCTCCATGAATCTGGCATTGTCTACAACTTTGTAAATACTTGTTTGCATCTATCTCTACTGTGGGCCAGTAGTATCCCATGCAGATGATGTTTTTAGCTAAGTTGTTGCCACCTTTGTGGGTTCCGCAAATTCCTTCATGTACCTCGTACATAGCTCTCTAGGATTCCGTGGAAGTGAGACATCGTAATAGCATTCCATCTAGACTTCTTCTATATAGATTAGTTATGATAATGGTGTACCTAGAGGCTTGGTAGATGAGGGACTTTTTTTGGTTCCTAGACAAGTTGGGAGGTAAGACACTAGTTTGGAGGTAATTATACACATCATGGTACCATGGGGTTTCAAGACCAACAAGGACACACACTGATTCTGTGATTGGTGCTTGATGTGATGGAATCATGAGTTGCTCCACTAGAATCTAGAATCTATTTTCATTTCCTGGCATATCAATTAGTGATGCTATGGTATCCATTGCATCTGCAGCTTTGTTTTGAGCTCTTGGTATTTTCTCAAAAAAGATGTATTGGAACTTAATGTGCAACCTATCCATCTGTTCTCTGTATGGTATTAGCTTCTCATATTTTTTCATATAGTCATTGTTGACTTGGCTAATGACCAACTATGAATCTCCATATACCTTAAGGTTCTTGATTCTCCACTGATTTTTTTCTTTACTCTGATGACTAGTGCTTCATATTCAACTATGTTGTTTGTGCATGGGAATTTGAGTCTGAAAGATTTGGGAATTGCATAATTGGTTGGAGTGATGAGTGCTATCCCTGCTCCTACACCATGGTTTGTGCATGACCCATAAAAGTATAGTTGCCATAGCTCTATTTCTGGTTGGAGTGTAAGTATAGACTCATCTGGAAAGTCAGATATGATAGGTTGATGATCCTGAATAGGTGTCTCTGCTAGTTGATCCACAATCACTTGCCCTTTTATGGCTTTTCTATCTATGTATTCAGGGTCAAACTCTCTTAAGATCATTACCCACTTTACAAGTCATCCAGTGAGTGCTGATTTACTTAGTAGATATTTGAGAGGATCGATTTGCGCTATCAACATGGTTTGGTGACTCAAAATGTAATGCCTCAGCTTCTGGGAAGTGAAGACAGCTGCGAGGCATGATTTTTCAATTGGTGTATAGTTGAGCTCATAGCCTACCAATGTTTTCTTAGATAGTAGATAGCTCTCTCCTTTCCTATGTCATCATGTTGTGCTAAGTATATGCCTAATGTTGATTCAGTTGCTGAGATATATAGAAAAAATGGCCTATCTTGGACTGGTGGAACCAATATGGGAGACTTAAGTAGATAGTCCTTGAATATTTAGAATGTTTATTCACATTGTTCTATCCATATGAATTATATGTCCTTGTGTAGTAGATATTGGAATGGGTGGCACTTGTCTACTAACTGGGCTTTGAAGCGCATGATAGATTGGAGCCTACCTTGTAACCCCCTTAGTTTTCTTAGGTTGGTCAATGGTGTCATGCCCAATATTGCTTTTAATTTCTTTGGGTCTACCTCAATGCCTCTATGTGACACTATAAACCCTAATAGCTTCCTTGTTGTGACCTTGAATAAACATTTCTTTGGGTTTAAATGAACCTTGTATTCTTGCATTTTGTCAAAGATGGGTCCCAATACTTGTAGATGATCCTTTCTAAACATTGACTTGGAAAGTATGTCATCAACATAGTCCTCCATTTTCTTGTGGATAATATCATGAAAGATGGTTTTCATGGCCCTTTGATATATTGTTCCAGCATTTTGTTTAGACCAAATGGCATGACATTCCAACAATAGGTTCCCCATGCACATGTAAAATTTGTTTTGTGTTGGTCCTCTGGCGCGATCCTTATCTGATTATACCCTAAAAATCCATCCATGAGTTATAGAATTTGATGTCCTACTGTTAGATCTACTATCATATCGATGTTAGGCAAAGGAAAGACATCCTTCGGACAAGCTTTGTTAAGATCTCTAAAGTCTGTGCAAATTTGAATTTGACCACTATGCTTGGTAACTGGTACCAGATTAGATATCCAGTCTGCGTATGGGATCAGTCTTATGAACTTAGCACCTAGGATCTTTTTCAATTCTTCCTTGACTAGTAATGCAACATGGGGATGCATCTTTCTAAGCTTCTCTTTAACAGGTTTCACATTGGAAAGAAACAAGAGATGATGTAGCACAAGCTTTGGATCTAATCCTAGCATGTTTGAGTAGGACCATGAAAAATTGATCTTCCTTTCCTTGAAGAAACTGATGAAATGTTCTCTCTCCTCTAGGGTGAGTGATTTTGCTAAGTAGATGTTCTTTGGGTTCTTGTCATCACCCAAGTTGACTTCTTCCATTTCTTTTGCTAATAATGCTGACTTTTCCTCTATCAAGAGAAAGAGTTCCTACTTTCCATCTTCTAGCACCTCAATGAGGTTTCACTAGAAGATATGTCTTGTTTTGTCTTTTTATCAGTTTTGTGTCAGTAAGTGCCTTTTGGTTTTCACTTACTGATGATTATTTTTTCTTTTTCAATTTTTTTTGATGACTGGAAAGAGGAGCTTCCTCCCAGAGGTATGTTGATCTATCGAGGTCGATGGAGAAACATGCCTTATGTTTATCTGATGGCATTCCCTCTTTAGGTCCCATGAAGTCTATGATAGCCTCATCATTCTTGAAGGTATCCATATCAAGTGGTCCTTATTGATCCCAATCTATCAGTTCTGGGTATACAAGACATAGGCCCTCATGGTGGGTTGTCTCTATTTGGTTGAATGGGACTACGAAGATGGTTCTGACAAACCTAGACTATGATGTGGATGCACCACCTAATGAATTGATATCAATATTTTTATTGATACAAGGTTGATCATCTATGATTAATTGGTCGAGTAGATCGTCAAGGTGTATGGTGGTGGCTGACGGAGGGGAATAGACTGGGATTGATGGCTCAGAGTTGTGAATGGATCTCCACTCATACTTGTGGGAGTTAGTTTTTCTAGAACACTCATCAGATGTCTCACTTCCCTCATTATTGTGGATTTCTTGGTTGAGGGTTAATCAGAATTGAGAGGTTCCCACTTTGGCTGGCAACAACTATTGAAGTATGTTGTTGATTAAGATTTGTTCTGGGTTTTGCCCCCTATGTAACTCTGCTATTTTTTCTTGATCAACTTGTATATCTTTGGTGATAGGACTAGTTCTTTGTTGCACATAGCCTAACCCTCTCTTATTTCTTTGGGTTGGCAGGAGAGACGATTCAACTACACCTTGTTGTATTTCCCCCAGACCAGTTGTACCATCATACCCAAACCTTTGTAGCATTGTATAGCTATCTCCATAGGTTGATATAGGTAAGGGTTGTTGAAGTGTCTCTTGTGGATCTTGATACAACCATGTATTGATATCTTGATCAAAGGGGTTATCTTCCGCAATGTCTCCCCATCTGAAAAAGGTTGTGGGTGGACACCTGAATAGAACAGGTTCTAGGGTTTCTATTGTAATATCTGGTGGTGGCATGCCATATATTCTTGGGCTTTGAGGCATGTTTGTGATAGTGAAAGATTCCTTGTAGCTATACTCACCACATCCCTTGTCAGTAATAGATATTTTGATCACTTTTCTTATGATATATTTGGGAATTAAATTTGACATGGATGGGATACTTGCCTCTTTGTTCAAGGGAACCTAGTTGTCAGTACTGGTTTGAACCACATTACAGTATTGGAATTGATTTCGATCTCCCTCAATAATTATTTCTTCCCCCTGGTGTGGGAACTTGATGCACTAATGATATGTGGAGGGTATCACTTGCATCTCATGTATCCATGGTCTCCCCAATAACATATTGTATCCCAACTCTAGGTCTAGGATCTGGAAGGGAGTGTTCTTGACAAATGGACCAATCTGGACAGGTAGAATAATAATACCTTTAGAGGATCTTTCCTCTTCATCATAGGCTCTAATGTTGATCCTTCTTGTGACATCAATACTGGATTCCAAGTAGCCTAATTGGTTGATTAAATTTAAAGTACCAATGTTTAATCCAGCCCCACCATCGACAAGGACTCTACAGATTACACTTCTGTGGACTTGGAAAAGAAAGTGCAAGGGTTTGTGTGGTGACACATCACGGTCTATGAATGTTGCATGATTTTTTGGCTTCTATATGATTAACCATCATTTGGAAGCTCTCAGGGGTTATGTCCCTTGGGACAGCTACTTTCTGAAGGGCTTGGTCAAGTGCTTGTTTATGTTGCGGAGATATGTGCAAGAGGTCAAACATGGAGATTTGGGTAGGCGGGTGCTTTAGCTGATCCACTAGGCTTGTATGTGGATTGGGGGTTGCATGAGGGTTGAATGGTGTAGCAGATGAGGAAGATGCTCATTGCAATAAAACTCTTGTACGGTGCATGGTTACAACACATTTTCTACCTTGGCCTCTGATAGTGATGGTATCCACATGGCTATCTAAAATATTTAAGTAATTGATAGTGTGTGTGCTAAAAGTGGACCTGTACTTTAGCAGTGCACTTCAACATAGTCATTATTCATTAGTTGCATACAAGAATAAATATGGATTCATTCATCCTACATGTATGAATGAGTCGACCTATTTCCTTCTAGAAGGAAGGAGTATGAGCTTTCTCTCAGATCATTGCAAGATCAGTGACTACGCACTAACCTAAATGAAGGATTTAATCTATATGCTGAAAGTAAAATACTTTGGTTAATCTAAATGAGTGTGAAAATTTGATGTTAACCCAAGCTAATTAAATTTAATTTTAAGCACCAATTGAAGTGTGATGTATTAATTTTAATACACCAAATGGAAGTGTGCTCTATGATTAGATTTGCATGATTGACTAAAAGTAAACTAAATACTAATCAAATTGAAAGCTATCAAATGCAAGAAAGATAGAGTTTAAAATGCATCATAATAACGATGCAAATTTTTTTGGGATCCTTTGTGAAGGAAAAGAGCATCTCTTTTATAGAAATTTCTCTCGAATTGACGGTCAAGATCGAACAAAAAGAGTGGCTCAGATTCGATTGAAGAAGCACAATCCATGTGCAAACAATGTGATTGGTCAAGAGAGTCAGTTGACTGAACTAACTGATCAATTATTTTGGAAACTTCCAAAATCAGTTTTCAGTTAACTGAAATGTTTCCAAAATGATAGATAGATGAGAAGCAGTTAACTGAGTGGAACTGGATTGTTTCCAAAATGACAAATCAGTTAACTGGATTTGATGATGTCATATGCATTTTTAATAATTTAATTGATTTTGAATGCACATTTATATTTTTATTTATTAATTTAATTCCTTTTTGATTTAATTGACAAGTTTGTAATTTTTATTTAATTAATATATCAGAATATTAATTAAATAGTTAGTATAAGATTTGTTTGCCAATGTATTATGATTTCAGGAATTAATTAATTAATCAAGTACAATGATCGATTAGGACCTAGGGTTTAGGTCAGCTCAGTTCAAATTTGATGAATTACCTGTTTGATTTAGGACTTAGAATAATCAAGATTAGGGTTTCTTGATTATTTTTTGTGATTGGGTGTCTAGGGTTTTGATGAACATTTTTAGATGATTACATTTGCCTCTCTTTGAATTGATGTGTGATCAGCGCATTGATTCAAAGAATTCTTAGCGAGAAGACCCAAAATAGATTGATTTGAAGCGATGAAACCATTCTTTTGAAGAAGAAGAAGACTGACTTCGAGCTTGATTGGATAAAGATTGATCAAAAGATATAAACAGAATACTTAGTTTGATTTGAAGCGATGAAACTGGACATCTGTCAGGAACTCTTAAACCTTTTTGATTGGTTTGAATGAATAAACAGTATGATTTGAAGTGATGAAACTGATTACCATTAAGAGATTTGATTAGCAAGCAAATTGACTTGATTTGAAGTGATGAAGCCAATTTGATCAATTTATTTGGTTTCAATAATGAATAGCTCGTATAAGACCAATCTTGTCTGGTTTCAAGTGTATTTTCCACTCTATAAGACCATTGATTAGGTTACCTTTGATTTGAGATGATCTCAACTTGATTTGATGTGATGAAGCTGAGATGCCCCAAGCGATGGGGTTTTGATTGAGGATGTGATCACTGGAATGTTGATGTCCTGATCCTGCCCCCTCGGGAGTGAAATAAAAATATGGCTAGGTGACCCAATGATGAGAAGCAATTCAATTGATTAGACAATTTAGGAAGAAACTGATCTGATTAGAAAGAGGTCCCACGTGGTTAGGACAAAATCTATACTTGATGAGAGGTCGTATTTGACTGAGATTTGACCAAAAGTAAGATACATGGATTGATTAGAAGAAAAACATGAGAGATTTCTATTGGTTGTGCAAGTAGTCAGTTGTTGATTTTTATTTTGATCCTAAAAATGGAATCAGGATAGTTAAATTAGCAAGGGGTATCATGTTCACACACAACTGACCACTTGACGATGAGAAGATTGATCGATAAGAATCTCAGATCCTTCACATTGGAGATAGATATAGATATTATGTTGATTTAACACCATGCATATGCAGATGTAGATGCAAGACTAACATGAATGCAACCTAAGGTGTAGTCACTGAGCTTTAGCTTTGAAAATTTTCATCATTGACCATTTCTGGAACATCGGAGTTGATACAATCCTTACTAGTGCCACTACAACCATAATAATATGAATATGACTGTAATCGGATAAGATATGAGAAACTAACGTAAGCATCGGGGCACAAAAGCCGAGAAGACCTAAATGTTGTTTTGAGTTGATGTAGCAAGAGTACACCAGTACAGAGGCATTCAAAGCCAAGATAACCATGAGTGTGATCTTGCATAAACAAACAGAGCAATAAAAGTCAAGGAGATAGTTCCAACCTCAACGTGGCATACAAATAAATAGGATCGAGGAATGTGAGGCTTTTCTGCCTTAATGCAGGAGCTCTTACCACATACACCTAGTTTATTTGACATTGCTAGATGATTGGAACCACACCAACAAGAAGTAGACAAAGAAAATATTAGCAAAATCAATGAGAACATACAACATACGAATAGAATTTCAACATACTTCAGCCAGTTTCAAAATTTTTGGATGTGTATATGTATGATGTGTTGAGAAACACTGTCGTGCTTGTGAGTGTTTTGTGTTTGATTATTATCGATATGTTGTTTACATTTGCGATATCCAATGTGTGTTAAGAAACACAGATGCATCTAAAGATAGTGTTAAGAAACACTATTGATTAGGGTGTTGAGAAACACATGTTTGCATCAGTAGCGAGTTGTCCTTCAAAAATGACAAAATTATTGACTCTGGTGTAATCCAAAGATGTGATCAAGTTTGGGGACCCATGCCCCTAGTAGAAAACAATGATGACTAAATTGAATCATACTGAGAGGAAAAAACTAATTTGATTTCCCGCAGGTTATGACTCTGGATTGGTGTCAAGTCAGGAGGGTTCTCAGAAGAACCAGAGTGTCACGAAAGTGATTGAAAGCTATGTACAAACTAAAGACAAGGATTTCCAAGACTGAGAATTGATAGATGAAGTGTTGAGTACAAGAGGTGCATGTTTACCAGGTTTTCACCTACTTGGCAGAGATTCTGTTTAGAAAAAATTGACTTGATTTGAAGCAATGAAGCCAATTTGATCAATGTGCCTGGTTTCGTAAATGAATGACTCGTCTAAGACCAATCTGTCAGGTTTAATCGAGTGTATCCATCATTGTATAAGACAATTGATTGTGTTACTTTTGATTTATGATAATCTCAACTTGATTTGATGCGATGAAGCTGAAATGCCCCAAGTGATGGGGTCTTGCTTGATGATGTGATCATTGAAAACTTGGTAAGAATGTCTGTGTTACCATCCTTTTTTTTAATTTTTTGTATTTTTTTAATTTTTTAATTTTTTTGATTGATGCATCAAGGCACCTATTGCTAGGTTTTTCACCAAGATGATCATTTTTTCAAGACTTTTTACGATTTTTAGATTTTTTTCAGTATCATTTTTCAATTTTTAGTCTTTTTTAGAGATTAACTAATCTCAAGCAAGATCACATTGGTTTGTCCCCAATGTCTAGCAAGGTAGAGGTCATTGCAGATGGATTAGAAAGTTGATGGATGAGGATAATAGACAATGGTGGATGAAGAGGGTGAATGCAACCCTCAAAGATAGACTCCTCAAGATTACCCAAGCTAGGGAAAAAAGAATAATACAACAATATAGGCTCATGGAGTGGTGCTGGAAAGAATATAGGATAATGACCTGATGTCATGAAAAGCATGCGGTCCAAAAGAGTGGACATGTCAAGAGGTTTTTGATAAACTATTTTTCATTTTTTTTCCTTCATTTTAGTCAAGACCAAGTGGTCAATTTGATAAGATATGATATAGCTATGATAGTGCAATCAGGATAAAGGGTGATGGAGGTATAAGTGAATGGTTTTGGATTATGGCAGAAATGCTCAGAGATAGGAAGAATAGGCTTGGGATAAGAAAGATCATGATAGGGTGCCATGGATGAGAGCAAGTGAATAGGCTGATGGAAAGAATAATAAATTTTAGGATACATGATGTTCATGGATAGGCTCAACCTTGTCAAGATCACCAGAAGGAAAATAGATGCTCACAAGAGAGCTGGATGTAAGGTATGATGGATAAGATGACATGGAAGGAACTTTCCCCCAAGTTAAGAGTGCAAGTAGGAGGAATTATGCATGATGCGTGTTTTCCAAGTTTTCATCATGGTACTTATCCAAGGTGCCACAAGAAGTGGTTTTCACCATAGTGATTTATCTTTACTTTTGCTACCAATCTGTTTACCAGGTTTTCACCAAGGCACATTTTTTCTTTTTTTCTGTACTTTTGAATTTATGGAGGAACTTAAGCTTCTTTCTCTTTGGATAGTGCTCCTTTGAAAGATATGATATGATGGCCAAGGCTTCTTAAAGTATGATCAAAGATGCTAATAGGGTGATGGTCAAGAAGAATGATATGGAGGATAAGGAAGGTGGTAGCCAAGGATTTATGTGATGGATTGGTAGGTAGTAGATGTGGGATATTGGATAGGCTATTGAAGGTTTTTTGTATAGGTAGATGGGAATGGTGATAAGATCAACATTGACACACCCAGTGAAGGGTAGTGAATGGATGGAGGAAAATTGGATGGAATAGCTTGAGGCTTTGTTGGATGAGTGGATATGGATCTTGGTATACTAGGACCCAAGATGGATAAATAAGAGGGTAAAGTATTCAAGGTAATGGATTTTGGGACATAACAACCCAAAATAGAGTTAGAATATGGGAAATGTTTAGATGGAGATTAAGTGGAAGTCTTTGGAAGTGTGGATGCCAACTTTGACTTTTCCTTTTTGTTCAAGCCTTTTAAGAGAGACTTAGGAATCCACATAGCTTTTAATTTTCTTTTTTTTTGGATGAATTGGAATGAAATTCTTCCATGATGGATTGAGGAACCCATATTGTCTTTGATATGATTCTTTGCTTAGATTTAAAACACAATTCTTCCATGATGGATTTAGGAACCCATATTTGCTTTTATTTTAATCTTTGATCAGTCGACCCTTGTGGTCTCTTGAGTATTTCTTTTTTCTTTGTAGTCACATGTCAATTAGATTGGACATAGTGATCTTCATATGTAAGTGGATTCTTCAATTTTTGCTTTCTTCATTGTACATCCAAATTGCTTCCAAAAGACTTGGGGACTATGGATTAATAGGGATGATATGACCAGTTCATATGGATGGGTTGATAGGGAGAGTTCAAGGAAGCATGTCTTTGTTGATCTTGATAGAGGATAGGGTGAGCGGATGACAAGCTATTAGTTATTGTAACCACCTGAATTTGGTCTATCGCAACTATAGATCCTATTTTCCCTAAGTGTGATCATACCCTCGATTTATGCCCAAACGACCCTGTTATTGCTTGGCATAATTCTTTTAATCAATTTAATATCCTAGGTGATTTTTATCACTGATTTATATTAACTATTATATCCATACAATTTAAATCAATTTTGACCAATCAAATCAAATCAAAATCAAACATGGCTATAGTATTTAATTATAAAGGAATTAAATAAATCTCTAAATCAAATACCACTTGCAATTAACCCATTCCCCTAGCCTATTTACTCTAATTAAAATGGCTATAGTTCTCTAATTATTAAAAAGCAATTTCATTGTTTAAATAATTAATTCCTATGTTTTTAAATGAATTAAATAAGTTTATTTCATTTATTAATATTCCCCTAAACCCCTGATGACATCATCATTTATTAATTAATTAATTTATTTATTTTTATGTCATTAAA
>MU228421.1:1951500-1978812 GCA_018584345.1 Thuja plicata | reverse complement strand
TAGTTAGAAGGCAATAGGCCGATATTAGTGGTTTCTAACGTTTTAACTAACCATTTGAGCTAATGCAATGACCTATTGAGTGTTTGTGTCATTTTCAACAGGTACCCATTTACACACACACACAGTTATAGGCATGTTGGATGGAGGGATATAAGGACCCAATATAGAGGGAAGGTTTCACGGTTTTAGCTTTGAGATATAAGGACCAAGGATGGATTTGGAAAATGGAGAAGGTTGATGCTTACATTTTAATGGAGGGAGATAAGGTGTGGAAGGGATACCAACATCTTTAGAGTGAGATGCATGACCAAGTTTCTTCTCTTTTGAATTAATCTGTTTATCAATAGGTGCATAAGTAGCTTTGATAGGAATGACTTTGATAAGAGCAGCTAAAGCTTGAGTGGATTCATTTTTCTGCAAGGGATTTGGAGGAATGATGTTTTCTTGAGGTTGATATGGAGGAGCATGACCAGGAGATAATGGGATGCTCTAATATTGACAAGGAGCATTAGATGGTTTAGAAAGGGTGCCTTTCTGTTGATTTTCAATAGGTCAATTAGAGATGCCAGAAAGGACATCTTGATCTTGCTTGGGAGATGGATAAGATATAGGAGATGGAAGATTTTCATCTGGGAAGAAATAGAAGGGGATGATAGAATCAACATGGGACTCTTGAGATGTGTGACTTCAGTCAACTTTTGGGTAAGGTGAATGGTAGCTTGATCTTTATCGTTACTGATATATGTTTCTTCACATTGTTGATTGTCCTCTTGACATGGAGCCACTTTTAAGGACGAGGTAGGAGTTTTGATCTGCATGAAGGAATCTTGACATGTTGATGGAAAATCATTTGGAATAGGCATGATAAGAAATGAAACACATGGATGCTTTGGGTATATGATCTTTGAAGCCTGAGAAAGACTTGCAGCCATTTGTTGATTAGCTTGGATCTTTTTTAGAGGTAGTCCTTGAGAGTACGCATAGTCGTCATTAGGCTCAGTTTTTGATGGATATGGTGAAGCTTTAGGAGATGGAGGAATGGTGGAAGAAGTAGATGGGATATGAGAACCATTGCTAGACATGGATTCTTGATATTGATCATGCTCGAGATCAATATCTTCACTAGCTGATTCATTAGGATTTTCCACTTCGATTATGCCATCATCTATGAGATCTTGGATTTTATGTTTCAACTCCATGCAAGATGAAGTTTTATGCTCATTGTGTCGATGATATGCACAATAGGTACTTAAGAATCTTCAACCATGTGATGTGGCTTGAGGTAATGTGATGAGATCACTCTCAAGAAGTTCTTCTAGTGTTGATTTATAAGATTGTCCCAAAAGAGTAAAGATTCTCTCTAAAGGATAATTAGACACTTCTTGACTTGCAATATCTTTATTTTGCGGATAGAAAAGACTTTTATATGATTTTGAAGATAAATAAAGTATGGATGACTCCTGATCATAGAGAAAAGGAAAGATCAATGAGGACTTTTTGGATGGTGTATCCTTTTCTCCCTTTAATTCTTGAATTTCAAATTTTAAAGATTCACGCTATTTTGATAGAGGTGCCATGAGAATCTCTTCTTGCATGTTATTAGCACCATAAGGTTTAGCCCATTTTATTTTAGACATTGTAAGATTGGGTTGATGTGCTTGCATAGAAGATTGAAGAGAGGGTATGATGAATCAGTTGATTGATTGACAGGTGCTGAAGTGATATCTAAAGTGATGATTAATTCCAAGATTAAAGGACAAAGGAGATAAAATCCAATTGAGAGAGAGAAGCAATGACTCTAATCTTGAGTCAAGGTTAACAAACCTTCTCTCACAACTCAGGATAAGGACAATGCAGACAAAATGATTAAAGTAACAAGTCACTTGGACTAGCACAATAAAATCAGATTTTGAAACAGTAATGAGTTAGACTGTCAATAGATTGCAGCCAAAGACATACTAGTAGCGATGTTGATGAGAACACAGATTTTGTGAAAGTTTGGATAGAACCTTCACAGTAGAATACAAAATTGTACAGAAAGTTGATAGATTTTAGCATTCCTTAAAATGCCTTCTAGTTCGCACAGGTATAAATAAGTTGATTCACTTGACCAACACTCTGGTGATATCTAAAGTGTTGTCTAAGTCCATGACCAAAGAGACCAAGTGATAAATGTCCAACTAAGAAGGAGATAGAAAAGACTCCGATCTTGAGTCAAGGTTAATGAACCTGCTCTTGCAACCCAGAATAAGGATAGCATAAACAAAGATGATAAGATTAAACAAAGAACTCAATCAATTGGACAAGTGTAACAACATCAAATTTCAAGATAGCGATAGGTTGGACTAACAACAAATTGCAGTTGCATGTGAACTAGCAGAAGCATTATGATAGCGCAAATTTTAGAATAGATTGAATGTGGTAGGATAGACTGATGAAAAGACAGAGTTTTGATAAGTTTTTGACAGACTGTTGATGTTTCAGGCGAGATATGACAGAAAAGTATCTAAAGTGTATAGTTTTCCTAATTGTTTGATTGTTTGCTTCTTGTTGTTGTTTCAGTAGCACTCACACTAGACACATCAAGAAGCCCTTAGCTATTCAAGCACATCAAGAAAACCTCATTCCTAGGTGGCGAGAAATGGACAATACTTGTTTGATTCCTCTTATAATAAAATAACCATTCAAGTTGGACAGTTAGAAGCTTGGTAGCACTAGCTCCCCTCCACAACACACACTTCTCGTGCCTACCAAGCTTCAAATTTCTCAAGATCTGAGGATCCTGATAAATTTATTGTCTCAACAAGAGGGGTACATGAGAGGTTTCTTGGGCATGTGCGTCTCACAATACCTGTATCAACAAGTAGAAAAGGATTTTGGCCACTATCTAAAAAGGGTTTTAGTAAGGGTCTTCATTTAAGTGTATCCTTTGTGTCCACGCAAGCACGATTCAGGCTGCTAGCCCCATAGAGCACCTTAGCACAAGCAGTTCACGATACGTGATTGAGACCTGGAGGCCCTTCTTTGTGTTAGGTGAGAGTCAAGTATAAGCTCAAATGCCACATATCTTCTGTGGTTTTGGCCTCAAGAAGCATTTTTATTATAGTGAGTTGAAGAAGCTTGGTGTTAGCTTGTTCTCACATGGGTCGTTCTCCAAAGGTGAGTACATTTTCCCACTTGGACAGGCCCTCTAAAGTTGCAGATCTCAAATGGAAAATTATAATAAATGTTTCTAGATTTCTGATCATCCCCAAAGGGCAAGAGCATAGTTTTCTGGCATTATTACCATCCCTAAAACACCACATAGAAGTTCATTTTAAAAAGTCTTGCATGTGTGTTCCTATTTTAATAAAACAAAAAATAATATGCAAGCATAATTTTTAGCATTCTATCAATCAAGGCAACCTGCAAGATGATAAGTTAGTAGTCTGTGTTTTAGTCTTCCTTTTCAACATTCTGCAAACCATAGTTAGGCTGAAACCAATAAGATAATCCAGAGAACAACAAAGCTCAAAACTTGTCAGAATTAGAAAAATAGAAAATCATAATTCTTATTGCATATTCAGAAACTAGATGAAAAATAACACACTTTCAAAAAAAATTGCATCCAAAAATGTTACCGTATGAGCTCGTACGAAGCTCTGAAAGTTGCGAAATGCGGGATTAGGTAGGTATAGTCACCAAAAAGCACAATTTCTGACACATCCAGAGACCAAAAATAGAAAATAACTCCACCAAAATGATCTTTGGGAAAATCTACCAAAAACAAAAAAAATTTTGTGTCAATTTGGACCAAATATGAGCAAGTTATAGTCGTTTAAAGTTAGACTGTAAAAACCAAAATGCATATGGTGAAGGAAAGATTTTTCAAATGTCTGATGATGTCAGCTATTTGGGAAGATAAATTTGACGGTTTGGGGGCTGTCACAGAAAAAAAAAAATTCCTATAGGGTGACAGTTGGACGACCGTCAAATTTAGGATAATGAGAATCCCTGCTTGCAAAATAAATAACAAATGAGTCAGCGCCACGTGTCAGTTTTTCATCCCTGTTGGAGGCTGAGAAAAGGTGGAGGAGGTTTTTAGTAGGGCAACGGTTTGGTTTTAGCTGGTAGAGTCAACACAAAAACACAAAAACAAAGCACAAACTACTGTGATAACCTTACTGAGCATAAAAATGCTGAAACACTAGGCATGAATGTCGTGAAAAACTCTTAAAAACTAGATATCCAAAAACTTATAACCTATTTTGAAATGCAGCTAATTGCAATGATGATTGTGTGTAGATGCATCAAATTCATTGTGAAAATTTGGATTAGGGCAGGGCAGGGGAAGATAGGTGCGTCCTCCAACCACACAATTTACGTGAAATAAAAAGACTGAATTGCAAATACTCAAAATTTGTACAGTCAATCGTATTGTTAGAAACTTGTCTCCATCTGAAATTAGTTCATTTTCAACTGTGAATGAATTTTCCCAGAGAAACTAGAGAAAAAATACACTTTCCATCTACAAACGTATGGCCATGGATAGAAAATCTCATTTTCATTTGCAGATGATAGTAGAATTGGAAAACTTCACTTCCTTTGGAAGTCCTACCAGCAAGTTTTCTAAAATTGTCTTGCATCAAAAGGAATGTTGTCTCACAAACATACAAGCTGGCAGAGTCAGAGGGAGGAGGAGAGAAAATTGCGGGGGAGGGTTAGGGTTGACTATCCAAGGAGGGATGCGGGTGGGAAGCCGGGCTGCGCATGATGTGGAGAGGTAGCAGGGTTTGGAGGTGGTGAGGGAAGGGTAGTGAAGCCACGGGAGGATAGGAGGAAGTTGGGAGGAGGTGACATGAAGAGAAGTGGGCACAGGGGAAGTGCTGGGTGTAGCGCAGGTGGGGTGGAAGGATGAAGCGGCAGTGAAGGATGGAAATGGAGGGGGAGTTTGTGGAGTAGTTGGTGGGTGGCGGGTGGCTGTGAATGGAGGGGAGAATGGGAGTTGCGAAGTGAGGAGGGAGGTGGAGTAGGTGGAGAAGGTGGTGAGCGGAGGGTGGGAGGATCGTGAAGGAGGTAGCGTAGGGTGGTGTATGGGCTAGGTACTTTAGTCCCACATGGCCCCCATGATGAAATTCAGTTTATTTTTAAACAAAGTTTAAAACTTTGTATATAAATAGGCGATGATGTATAGTGGTTTGACTCACCGGTTTGGGTGTTCAGTGTAGGGTTAATCCTCAGGTTTAATTGTAGACCACCAGGTATTGGCAAGGTTTAGATAGAGCAATAGCAGAGAAAATGGTAGTCACAAACAAAAAAAATTTAATTTCTTAAATTTTGTCTACCGCCTCAGTCTATGTGTAGACATCTATCTCAATTTGCATGCACAAGGTCGTACGACCTTTGTATGCAAAATAATTTTGCCACAGATTCAGCTTTTGAGTGAAGGTAGGAATATTTATAGTCGTTTCAAACCGAAATGATGACCCAGACACAATGGTGGGCTCAGTTTTTGGTCAAAGTGAATGGAAAATAGAATTAAAAATAGAAGTTAATAATGAGGCTTGAAATTGATTTTCCTGCCCCACTGTGGGTGCCAAAAATGACATGTGCTAAAAGTGGACCTCTACTTTAGCAGTGCACTTCAACATAGTCATTATTCATCAGTTGCATACAGGAATGAATATGGATTCATTGATCCTGCATGTCTGAATGAGTCGACCTGTTTCCTTCTAGAAGGCAGGAGTATGAGCTTGCTCTCAGATCATTGTAAGCTCAGTGACTAAACACTAACCTAAATAAAGTATTTAATCTATATGATGAAATTAAAATTCTTTAATTAATCTAAATGAGTGTGCAAATTTGATGTTAACCCAAGATAATTAAATTCAATTTTAAGCACCAATTGAAGTGTGATGGATTAATTTTAATACACCAAATGGAAGTGTGCTCTATGATTAGATTTGCATGATTGCATAAAAGTAAACTAAATACTCATCAAATTGAAAGCTATGAAATGCAAGAAATCTAGAGTTTAAAATGTAGCATAATAACAATCCAAAAAATTTTGGGATCCTTTGTGAAGGAAAAGAGCATCTCTATTATAGAAATCTCTCTTGAATCGACAGTTGAGATCAAAAAAAAGAGTGGATCAGATTTGATTGAAGAAGCACAACCCGTGTGAAAACAATGTGATTGGTCGAGAGAGTCAGTTGACTGAACTGACTGATCAGTTATTTTGGAAACTTCCAAAATAAGTTTTCAGTTAACTGAAATGTTTCCAAAATGATAGATATATGAGAATCAGTTAATTGAGTGGAATTGGATTGTTTCCAAAATGATAAATCAGTTAACTGGATTTGATGATTTCATATGCATTTTTAATAATTTAATTGATTTTGAATGCACATTTATGTTTTTATTAATTAATTTAACTCTTTTTTTATTTAATTGAAAATTTTGTAATTTTTATTTAATTAATATATCAGAATATTAATTAAATAGTTAGTATAAGATTTGTTTGCCAATGTATTATGATTTTAAGAATTAATTAATTAATCAAGTATGATGATCAATTAAGACCTAGGGTTTAGGTTAGATCAGTTCAAATTTGATGAATTGTTTGTTTGATTTAGGACTTAGAATAATCAAGATTAGGGTTTCTTGATTATTTGTTGCGATTGGGGGTCTAGGGTTTTGATGTCCATTTTTAGGTGATTATAGATAATGTTATCACTATTGGCATAAGTGTAGTTGACCTATTTTGACTATCCACCAAACCTGAAGGTTTTCCCTTTATTGTGATCATGGAATGTGTCATTGAATATTGTATGATTAGTTGTTCCTTTTGTTTGGGTGTTGGTTACATCGATGACCCCTTTGTCAATCAGATCTTGGATAGCTTGTTTCAATCGATAACAGTTTGGTGTCGTGTGTTCCTTTACTCAATGAAACTTGCAGAAGTCATTATCATTGTACCACTTTGGTTTGATTGCACCATGTTCATATTCTCTATTTTCTGGGATAGTGATATTGTTTGATTGTATCAGCTTTCGTAAGGTTGATTCTATCGACTCTCCTAATGGGGTGAAATCTCATTTTGGGAGCTGAAACCATGGTTGGCGTTGAGCCTATGGTTGACTATTTCACATAGAAGCTGCTTGGATAGGGGGTGGCTGAGTTTGAGTATACACTTGTGGAGTGGGAACTGTGGGTTTTTGGTTAGCCATAGGTGCACCTTGTAGTGACACTTTAGGTTGGGCATAGTTGACCATTTTCACATCAATGACACCATCATTGGTGACATTTTTGTTTTTATTCCACCACTTAGCTTTGTCCATTGCAGCTTTGTTTGTATTCATTTAGGTAGGATCTACAAGGACACCTCATTTGACCAAGTTTTTCTCGCAACGAACTCCTCATTTGATCAGTTGTTTAAATTTTGGAGCTAACTGCAATTCTATTGTAAATGACATGTCTAGAATCAGATTGCCAACAAACATGACTATTAGGTCTTTCTCTAGTACATCATACATGATTATGTTTGCAGTATTCCTCCATCTTTTTAGGAATTTTATGAAAGACTCTCCATCTTTTTGTTTGATATCACAAAGGTTCTTGATGCTGACCTTGTGCTCAATGTTATGATGGAAGTGAGTGATTAACTTTTTGGCCAATTCACCCCAAGACAGAATTCCATGAGGTAAATGTGAGAACCATTCCATTGCTGGTCCGGCTAACCTTTGTGGGAATAGTCGCATGATGCAACTAACAAATAATTCTCGAATATGCTCAATAGGGTTGGTATTGCCCCTATATTTGTCAAATTTTGGTACCAAGAAGTGAGTTGGGAATGGAGACATGTAAAGAGATTAATCAAAGGGGTATGGGTATAAATCCTTTGCGGTGTAGGATTTAGTTTGCCCTTGATTTTTCATATCCATCATTTGGGTTTGAAGGTTCTGCACTTACTGGATCAGCATGTATGTTTGAGACTAAGGATGATTTGTGACATTGTACCTCTGTGATGTAGTAGGTATGAGGTTGCGCCTCTACGTTCCTTGAGTAGGAACATAGGTCCTTGTCCTAGGGACTTGATATTGATTTCCAAACACATGATTCTAATATGGGGGCATCTGGGTGGCCCAAGGTTGATTCCTCTGTATTTTTTGTTGGGGTTAGGGTTGGTGTTGTTGGTGAAGCTGGGATTGTTGCTGCTGGGGTTGAGGTTGTTGTTGTTGCTAAAGCTGGGATTGTTGCTACTGGGGTTGGGGTTTTTGTTGGATGATAAAATGCGTAACCTTGGGTGGGCATTGACTGAAATTCAAACTTGTAGAGATGGATCCCTATGGGAATGATATGTTTACCCCAAGGCTAGTAGGGATTAACTCTAGTAGCAGCATGGTTGCAAAAAGATTGCTTCTTGTTGGTGGGATTGAGGGCATATGATAAGATCTTGATTTTCCAAACCATAAGGTCGAGGGTTGAGGAATACTAGTGACCATGGGTGCACTTAGTTGGGAGCCTGTCATGCGTTGTGTGGAAGACATGCTTTCTTGGTCTACAGAATAGATTTGATTGGACATAGTCTGTTTTGTTGTCACTGCTTTTAAGGATGGCAAGATTTGGGATACCATAGGTTCTGTTTGAGAGGGTTGAGTAGTGTTTTGACCTGCGAGAGGGTTTTATGGCCATATGGTTGACACATTGATTTTGATGGGGAGTTTGAATCCCTTCTTTATCAACATGGATAAGAAATGTTTGGGGTTCCTCTCTTCATCAACGTCAACTACTTGCACAGAATAGGTGTCTTTCTCTATATCTTTGAGCTCTTCTTCTATGACATTTTGGAACAAAGCTTCCCCACGGGGATTCTCAATGAATAGAGAAGTACTGGTATTTATGAAAGGATTATCCTTTCGCTCTATTTCCCAAGCGGGGAATATGTTGATATATGACTCATCAGGTTGAGTTGTATCCTTTGACCTTATGTAAGGCCCTCCATAAGGTGTTTGAGACATAGTGTGGTCCATATTTTGTGACTAAAACAAGTGATATAAAGCAAATAGAAAAGGATAACCTTTCTAGGAAAGTCTGAGTTACATTTGGACAAGGGTAATTCTAAGGACAGATGTTGATTTATCTTGATCTCAAAGTTTGGATGGTGTAAGAATAAGATTTGTCAACCTTTTCCTGGGACAAAGTCACTGATAGAGATAATGATGATGTTGAGATGATGGGATCAAGATATTTCAAGTCTGGACTTTCAAACTAACAATGCTTGGACAATAATCATGCTTTCAAAGAGTGGATGATCTCTAATGTTTACAGATTCACACAATGTTCTTCGCATTTTTCTAGGATAGACACTGGTCTTTGACACAAAAATGGAGAGTATTTTCAAAGTTTTAGGTCAAAATAGGTGTAAAAAGGTCTCTGATCAATTAAGGAAAAACTCCACCAATGGCGGTAAAGTGACTGGTCGATTGTGGTAATCTATCAACGAATGTGGTAATAAAAAGGTCAATTGCAGCAATAAAAAGGATGCTTGCGGAAAACTTTCATCAATTATGATAAAATGTGGGCAATTGCAGTAAAGGGGAAACAGTCTCAAAAAGACTAAAGAATAGGCCTCACTAAAAATTTTGATTTTATGGAACAAGGCTTCTGACTTGAAAGATAGTTGATGTTGACAACCCTAGACTTTAACACATTTGATTCGTTTTGATAGTTTTTGATATTTTTTTTGTGTTTTTGGAAACTGGTCAAACAACAAGCATGATAGACAATGTGTTTTGAAGAATGAAGTCTGACAGGTGTATGTTCTACAACTTTTTCAAGTTGCAATGTTATCACGAGGTCTCAACAATGAACAGTGAGATTAATCTATGTCAATGGCTTCAAAATACAATATTATAGGCCCAATGCTTGAATGTTTGTTAGCTCACACAACAATTGTTACACTACTAGGACACCAAGGTCCATGACATAGGTGCTTGTGTTTTTTCCATTTCCAAATATTGTTGCTGTATAGTGAAGATCTCCTTCACTACACAAATATCTTGGAACACATATGTTGGGAATCTTGGAGGGAAATTCTACAGCCCCTTGCACTTTAATAAGGTATCTGTTCGGAAGTAAACTGGGTTGGCCTCTAATTAATAGGTTCTAGTAGGGTCTATGGCATCTATCCAATCAGTTTGTACATGTGTGACTCACTTAATAGCCTAGTTGACAGCGCTGGCTCCTTGGGGATATTCACCTGATCTAGACTATCATCAATACACCTCACCCGAGCTTGGCTAGATATAAAATTGAACTTTGATTCACGTCTTGTTTATGTATCGATCGGAAGGATTTACCAGTTTAAGGTCGTTCTCTGAGGAAGAAGTGCATTCCCTGGACAAGCCTTTCTAAAAAGTATAAAGGTGTTTAATCTAATAGATTGTGCAAGTGCACCAAAAACTCAAGACACAAGGTTAATTGCTTAAACCCCAGAGTTGAAATGTGAACTAAGCTAAACCACCATAAAAGAACAAGTGTTCAGTTTTAAGCCCAAAAGTAGGTGTTGATTGCTTGTTCAATTTTAATGCCCAAATTTGAAATTTTTGTTTGCCTTGTTCAATTCTTAACCTCCATGTCAATTTTAAATCACCAAAGTGTAAATGTGAGGTTCAAGATGATTACATGCAATTTTAATTTTAAGCACCAAATTGAAAAGTGAATTGATTTTAGGTTTTCTTTGTTAAGACAAGTTAGTACAACAAAAAAAACTTGCAAATGAGAATATGTGCAAATTTGAAAAAAATAAATGATTCATACTCACAACAACTTACCCTTCTCTATTCTCGATGATTTGTCCAGTCCTGCACAGAAAACTAGAAAATTTTAGATTAAAAATAGATAGATAGAGGATTTGGATCTGATAAGCAATATTTATGGCGATTGTGGTAAAGCACTGGCAATTACGACAGTGAAAAATTAGTTGCGACTAGATTTGGGTGATTGCGGCAAAGCACTTCTGCCCGTGGTAAAGCACAAATGATTATGGCACGGATCAGATGATTGCAGAAATCTATGAGTGATTGTAGTAAAATTATGATGATTGTGGCACCGATCAAACGATTGTGGCACCGAGCAAGAAAATAAACTTGTGAATAAAGACAGAAAACTTTTGCGAATACCTTTTAACAATTACAGCAATAAACCAGACAATTGCAGAAAAATTCTGTCAATTGTGGTAAAGCACCAGTGATTATGAAATTACATAGATATCGAGAAAAAACATAGAAAAGAATTCTAAAATTGTATGGTCGTGGCTGAAAAGATCTGTCTATTTTCTGCAAGGGATATTCAATTTGTTTGATTCACATCAGGTTCACCAAAATGTACATGGTCGATCGTGGTTCCTTTGCTTTCCAATGAAGAGGGTTAGTAGCATCGGTTTTGCAATGGGGAAATCAATACAAAAACTACTACTAATGAACACTTAACATATCAATAAAATGGACAAGCAAATAAAGGGAAAACAAATGAATGCAAACCCAATTTCTTGAAGCTTCTATTGTCTCTCTCTACTCCTAAAATATTGTTTTTGATGCTCAATATTGGTGTGGGCAGCGTCTATGACTTGGGAGCGTCGAGAATTTGATAATTGAAATGTGTGTGTGTGATCGCAAGATGGGTTGAATGCTAGAACCAATCTGACAGAGTAATCACATGTGAGATTGAAATCCTAGATCCTTCAAATGGTTATGAAGGGTTTGTTTTATAGGAATTGAGAATGAGGTGAATGGTTGAGATCAATCCTAGAGATAGTAAGATGAATAGTTGAGATCAAAGAGAACTAGAGAAGCCATCAGTTAACTCCACCTCTTCAACTGGGATAGAGGAGATAGAGTTTGGTTAACTAAAGAGATGATTTTGAGTTACCTTTTAGAACTGAAGAGGTGGGTGGAATTACCCATGTGAACTGGAGAGATGGGTGGAGTAACCCATGTGATCTGATTGGAAGTTATCTCTTTGAAGATAAATGAATATTTAATTCATTTATGTAATTAAATTTTTCAACATGTGAGATAATTGAATTATTTTTTATTTAGAATTGTTTTATTGAATGAAATTAAATTAATTTAATTGGAAGAATTTAATTAGTAAGTTTAAATCTTTCAATTTAAACTATAGAAAATTAAATTAAATTAATTAATTAATGGTAATTAATCAATTAAGGTTAATTATTTAATTAATTTTGGGAATTTGATTAGATGATTTGGGGAATGAATTTAGAAGAAAATATATGATTAATTAATGGTTTAAAAAGACATTAATTAATAGATGAAATGATTTTAGAAGAAAATAGATGATTAATTAACTATTTAAAAAACCATTAATTAATAGATGAAAATTAGTTTTTTTAATGTCAAGTTGCAAGTCTTTCCGTTTTAGGGTGTCTACAGATAGAACTTGTATTATCACAATAGATAATTACTATTAGATGATATTAGTTTTGGGTACTGATCATGTTGTTGAAAATTCATGTTTTTTCATTGATGTCAACATATGTTTATGTGGAGAGGACAGACTGGTTACTTGACTGGAAGAAGTGTAAGGACACCAAGGTATGTTAAGAAGAACCATCCTGAAGATAAAATTATTGGGGATGCAAGTAAAGGTACTATGACTAGATCTAGAGCTAGAGATGAGATTTGTTTGATTTCTCAAGTTGAACCAAAGACTACTGATGAAGCATGTAGAGATGAATCTTGGACTAAAGCTATGGAAGAAGAACTTGAACAGATAAAGAAAAACAATACTTTAGAATTGGTTCCAAGACCTAAGAACAAAAATGTGATTGGTACTAAATGGGTTTTTAGAAATACGATGGATGAGGAAGGAACAGTGGTAAGAAATAAGGCAAGACTGATATGTAAAGGCTATTCACAACAAGAAGGAATAGACTATGAAGAAACATTTTCTCTTGTTTCTACATTGGAAGCTGTGAGATTATTTCTTGCTTATGCTGCACATAAAGACTTTAAGGTTTATCAGAAGGATATGAAGTCAACATTCTTGAATGGTGATCTAGAAGAAGAAGTTTACATTGAGCAACTTGATGGTTTTCCTTTGACAAATGATGAAAACATGGTTTGTAGACTAAAGAAGGCACTGCATGGACTGAAACACGCACCAAGAGCATTGTATGAAAGACTGTACAAATATCTACTTCATCTTGGTTTCAGAAAAGGTAATGCAAACAGTAATTTATATTTGAGAACTGATGAAGATGGTTGTAGAATTTTTTGTTGATGATATAATTTTTGGAGGCAATGATAAGATGAGTAAGAAGTTTGTTAAAGAAATGGAAAATGAACTCAAGATATCAATGTTTGGGGAGATGAATTATTTTCTTGGTTTGCAAATTAATCAAAGTAAGAATGGCATTTGTATATCTCAGACCAATTATCTTAAGGAAATGTTGAAAAAGTTTGGAGTGGAAGATTGTAAACCTGTTGGGACACCTATGGTGACTGGACACAAAATGACTAATAATTATGAGACTCAAAGTGTTGTATAGAATTAGTACAGATTGATGATTAGAGGTCTACAATATCTAAATCACACTAGTCCAAATATTACCAATGCAGTTGGAATTGTGGCTAGATATCAGGAAGATTCTAAAGAGACACATTTTGCTGTTGTGAAAAGAATTTTGAAATATTTGAAAGGGACAATACAATATGGATTGTGGTATGAAAAATTAGAAGATTTTAATTTGCAAGCTTATACTAATGTTTATTGGGCAGGTAATGTGGATGACAAAAAAAGTACAAGTGGTGGTGCATTTTTCATTGGAAAAAGATTAGTTTCTTGGTTGAGCAAGAAGCAAAACAATATTGATCAATCTACTACTGATTTAGAGTATGTTGTTGCTACAATAAATTATACACAAGTTGTTTGGATGAAACAAATGCTGAAAGACATTGGAATAATTTTTGAAGAAACAGTGGTTATCCATTGTGATAATACTAGCACAGTGAATATGTCGAAGAATATTGTAATGCATTCAAAGACTAAACATATTTCTATTAAGTATCATTTCTTGAGGGAGAAGGTAGCAGATAAAGAGATTAAACTGGAGTATATTAGCACAAAGGAACATATAGCATATATATTTACTAACCTTTGCCAAAATATGCTTTTGAATATCTTAGAGGCATACTTGGGGTGATGGCCCCTCCCAATGGTAATTAAATGATGTAGATATGCATCAGTCCAGTGGATCTCAAAGCTATATCTTTCTCTGGGCTTGATTTATGGAACTAATCCTCAGGGAGAGTGATCGTACGAGAATACTATGGAGTACATTTGGGTAACCTTGCACCTAGTTGATGGAGATGAATATTTGAAAAAGCTACACCTTACAGAAAACTATAGATGAGCCATTGTTGCCAAAGGGGAAGGAATCTATGTGAAAATCCTTACTATTTTGGGAGATTTATGTTGAGGATATTGAGAAGATTGTATTGAGAGAGAGTACTTTTGGTTTGATGCATATGGATTTTCCCATATGTTTCCATAAATTCCAAAGGGGGAGATTGTTGGATGATATCAGTATTGGGTATTGATCATGCTATTGATATTCATGTTTTGTCACTGATGTCAACATATGTTTTTGTGGAGAGGACAGACTAGTTACTTGACTGGAAGAAGTGTACGAAGACTATATGGATGATTCAGAATGATCAAAGTTGGATTTATGTAGAAGGATATGTGTTGACCTTATTCCTACGATCTCTTCACTTTATGTTGCATATTGCAGATGTTACAGTTGATTTGGTGAAGACTGGTTTCTCGACTGTAACTGTGATTCTAGACAAAGCAGGTCTTTGTGTTTTGGGTATATCTTTCTCGCAAACATATTTTAGGTGATGTGAGATTATTGGTGGATAGCAGACATATGTTGGAGTAATGGTTTTATTTCAACTATTGTTTGGTTACTGGTGATGTCAGTTGTGGCGTGTATTCTGAAGAAGACCTATTTGGTGGCTAACTTCAGACATGTACCGTGTAAAATAAATTGTGAGTGTGGATTGTGTATCTGGAAGTATAAGTGATGGATTATATTTGATGTTTAATTTTTATAGGTACCGTGTGTATCTTAGAAAGGGGTTAAACAATTTTTTTTATTGGAAAACCTTAATTGGTTGACCTAATTAATTATTTGTGTATTAGGAAAGCTTAACTAGCCATCCTAATGAATTATTGTAAGAGGGTATATATGAGTGATATTTTATTTTCAAAATATGTGACAGAGATTGAAAAGAAGAGAAGTGAAAGATGTGAAGCTTGTTTGAATATTGAATGTAGAGCAAAGTTCATAAGAAGAGTACTTCATTGCAACTGACCAAGCAAAGACAGTTGCTATTAGACAGTTCACTGGATTGTGTATTTTCTATATACACTTGTTCAGATTAGGAATCCTTGATGGTGGCTTTAACCTTCTTTGGGTAGTGTGCCTTGGCAGTGAGCCTACTATTTCTCTTGACTCCTAACAGGGTTTGTCTCCTAACAGGGACTATGTACTGTAATGTTGTAACAAGCTCCTAACAGGGATAAATCTTTTAACAAGAATACTATACTCTTCATACATTATTTATGGGTATTAATTCCCACCAGGGTTTTACCTTTAACAAGGTTTCCTCAACAACAAATATTATGTTATAGTTTTGGTATTTATAGTTTTATCATTTGTATTGCAGTTTTGATTTATAAAGTTTAAAGTTTAATAATCTATATTACAACTGATTCACCCCCACACCCTCTCAGTTGTCTTGTGGACTATTATTCATAGTAATTACTGGTTCAATAATTTCCATATTCGTACCTTTTAGTAATTGCTTGATCCATGCAATGTTAGAGTAATTTGCAGCAGCAGCCACATATTATGCTTCTGCAGTGGATTGAGAAATGCATCCTTGTTTTTTACTTATCCATGTCACAAGTTTGTCAGCCATAAAGAATGCTCCTCCTCTTGTGCTCTTTCTATAATCTATGTTCCCAGCCCAATTAGCATCAGTATATACTTGTAGCTCAAATTTTCCTTCTTTATTATACCACAAACCATAGTCTTCAATAGTCTTTAGATATCACAAAATTATTTTAACAACAGTCATGTGTGATTCCTTGGGATTAGAAGAGAATCTTGTAACTATACCAACTACGTGTGCTATATCTGGTCTTGTCTATATAACATACATTAGTTTTCCAATCATAGATCTATATAAGATCTGATTTGCCTCAGTTTTCTTGTCTTCCTTTTTCAATTTGCATCTGGTTTCCATCGGTATTCCAAATGGATTGGATTGTGTGATGTAGATGCTTGCATCCTGTTGTAGAATCTATAGACCAAGAAAAAATTTGATCTCTCCAAACATTGACATCTCAAATTCTTGGCTCATTTCATCAGAAAATGATTTGCATAACATATCATTACCTCCAAATATGATATCATTAACAAATATCTAAGCAATCAAAATTTTATCATTAGTATCTCCTTTCAAATACATATTATTGTTATCACTTGTTCTTATAAATCCAATACTTATGAGATAAGAGTGAATTATTTCATACCATGCTCTTAGTGTTTGTTTCAATCCATACAAGGCTTTGTGTAGTATACAAACCATGGTTCTTTTTTTAGGATCAACAAACCCTTCAAGTTGTTCAATGTATACATCTTCTTCTAGTATTCCATTCAGATGCAGATTTTACATGCATTTGGTATAATTTGAATCCTTTGAAAGAAGCATAAGCAAGTAGAATTCTTACTCTTTCTATTCTAGCAACAAGTGAAAAGGTTTCTCCATAGTCAATACCTTCTTCTTGTGCATACCCTTTGCATACCAATCTCTCTTTGTTTCTTGTGACTTCTCGATTCTCATTCAGTTGGTTTCTGAATATCCATTTGGTACCAATGACATTTTTGTCACTCGGTCTAGGTACTAATGTCCATGTTCTATTCTTTTCAATTTTCTCAATCTCTGCATTTATAGCATTGACCCATTCTTGATTTTCAAGTGCATTATTAACATATTTAGGCTCAAAATCACAAATCAAACATCTAGTGCTTAGTGACTTACTTCTTGTTCTCATTCCATCTATTTTCTCTCCTATGATTTGGTCGTGTGGATGGTGTCTTCTGACATACTTGGCAAGTATGGGTTCATATCTTTGTTCATCATTCTGATCATCATCTTGACCTTCATTTTGATCTTCATCACTTGGTTCATCATTGTGAGCATTTTCCTGATTTTCGCTGTGTGCAGCATGTTGCTCGGTTGCATTGTTCTATCGCTCAATAGAAATACATTGTTGCTTAGGCAGAGAGTCAGGTTCTTCACTGTAGACAAATCTATTGTAATATTCTAGTTCCTTTCTTCTTTCCTCATCATTTTTCTCAGCAAATTCATCCACTTTGACATTTTCATTTTCAATGATTTTGTTAGAGGATTTGTTAAGATATTTGTAAGCCTTTCTTTTGGTAGAATATCCTAGAAATATTCCTTCATCACTTTTGGAGTCAATCTTTCTATTTCTATCATCTTTCAATATATAATATTGACTTCCAAAATTTATAAAGTAACTTACATTAGGTGGGTATTCATACCATATCTCATAAGGTGTCTTATTGGTTTCTTTCTTCAATTGAACTCAGTTTAATGCATAGACAACAATACTTACAGCTTCTCTTCAGAATATTTGTGTGATGCCTTTTTCAATCATCAGTATTCTGGCACAATCAACAATTGATCTATTCCTTCTCTTAGCAATCCCATTTTTTTGTGGTTTTCTTGGTGCAGAAGCTTGTCTTGTAATTCTATGCTCATTACAAAAAGTTAGTGAATTCATAAGAAATAAATTCTCCTCCTTTATCTAATCTTTGACATTTTAGTTCTTTTTCACTTTGTTTTTCAACTATAGCTATATACCATTTGAACATCTTAAATGCTTCTAATTTCTCTTTTAAGAACATTACAGTCATCATTCTAGAATAATCATCAACAAATATAATGAGGTATCTATCACCATAATAGCTCTTTGTTCTCATTGGTCCACATAGGTTAGTATAGACTAATTCTAGAATAGCATTAGATGTGTAGGTTTTTCTCTTGAAACTAGACATTGTCATTTTTTCATTTTTGACAATTCTTACAAATGACATGGTTGGGCTTTGACATGCTCAGTAAGCCTCTTACCTTTCTCTTCTTTCTTATCCTAACCATGTTGTAAAAATTCACATGCCATAACCTTTTATGCCACAACCAAATGTCTTCATTTTTATCCAATAAACAAGTGGTCTTAATATCATCAAGATAGAATAGGTTACCTTTTTTTTATTCACCAGTACCGATCAACCTTCCTATTTCATTATAGATATTTGCCTTTTTGTTCTCAAATGCAACTCAGTGTCCTGTGTTATTTAGTTATGAAACACTTAATAGATTATAGTTAAGTCCTTTCACCCAATATGCATTTTCACATCTGATCAAATTATTCAACATGATGGTTCCTTTACCTTCAACTGGATAAGGTGAGTCATTACCCATCCTAACTGATCCACCATTATAATATTCAAAAGTTTCAAACTTTTCTATATCTCTAGTCATGTGGTGAGTACAGCCACTATCAATAACCCAGACATCATTTTTACTAACCTTAGATATGAGTGCAGTTTCAACATACCTTTCTTCTTCATCTGAATCATCCTTCATAGCAACAAATACCACCTCAATATCTTCATCAGATTTGGTGTCAGTATTTTCATCTTTGTTCTCAACCATGTAACAAGCCTTCTTTCCTTTGTCCTTGTAGTCTCAGTTATCTCTTCTGTTAGATTTTCAATTTCTTTGGTAGTCTCGGTCAACACTTCTGTCAAACTTCTTTTCATTAGATCTATCATTGTTTCTATCATATTTTCTCTTGTTAGGACATCTAGCAGCAAAGTGTCCAATTTCTTTGCAATTAAAATAGACCAATGGTAATTTACCTTTGTATCTACCTTTGCCTCTTTGCAATCTTCTAGCCATTAGTGCTTCAATTTCATCAAGTTCTTGTTCATCCTTATCACTTTCACTATCATTTCTCATAGTGTGTTTATGACTTGATTTACTTATTTTTAGAGAATATTTAAATGCAAAATCAATAGTTTGTAAGCCACTGTTGTCAAATTTATTCATCTCAAATGAAATAAGTCTACCAATCAAACTATCTAGAGTAACATTGTTATTTGCTACTGCTCTCATTTCTTGAATTGCAGATACTCTAATAGCATAAACATGTAGTAAGGTTCTTTGAATTATACTTACCACTATTTCTTCTTCAAGTACACCTCCTAGTCCTCAGATATCATTAACAACCTCTTTGATTCTGCTATTGTACTGAGTGATGTTTTCTCCTTCTTTCATTCTTAGGTCATCAAACTTTACTCTTAGGCTTTCAGCTTTAGCCCTCATCACATTTTTATCTCCTCCATGTACTAGATGGAGTTTTTCCCACATTTTCTTTGTGGTGGTGCATGATTTGACATCTTCTAATTCATCATCGGAGAGTAAGGAAGCAAGTTCTATCATCATAGAATTATGTTCATGTTTCTCTCTCAATTGATCAACTGTCGGAGGTCCAGTAGGTAGAAAAATTCAGTATCCAAGTATTGTGTGACATCATTTCCAATACCTAATAGTTGGAGTCTTATCCTTCTTTTCCATGATGAAAAGTTGTCCTTGTTCAACTTAGGCACATCCCTTTTACTCATCTTTTTATCTTTATCTTGAGTCTTTAAATGCTCTTCCAAGCACACTAGCTCTGATACCAATTGTTAGAATAACTAAGAGGGGGGGGGGGTGTGAATCAGTGGCCTCAAAAATTAATCCAATAATCCAACAAAAACTTTATATCAAAAATTTAATTCCTCTATTTATCTTCAGTCCTACAAGATGTATGCCTTTAAGTAATCTAGCAAATATATACTGCTCGGTGAATATACTGTTTATCCTTTTTCTAAGCTTTACCGAATAGTAGTAAATAAACTTAGTGTTTACCGACCAATCTTATTTTAGTAATGTGTAAATCAAAACATCAAAGAAATGACCCATATACACATTTGACACATGGATTTTTAACGTGGAAACCATGTTAAGTGAAAAACCACTTGGGACTGGTAACCCAAAATTTTTCACTCTTCTGAAGTGAGCTTGGTGAAGAGTCAACCCTGTTAAAGGTTACAAACACATTATTAAGTGTGACCTTGTTAGAGGATTTAAAACCATTGATTAGTATTTTGACCTTAGGCATTCACTATGTTGTCAACAAGAAAAACCTTTTGATACTCTTGAGTATCTCAATACATTAAGGACTGTTAAATCCCACTTGGTTAAGATATTTTTTGAATCAATGGTTAAACTAAAATAGTAAATGATCTGTTAAAAAATGTAACTTTAACTTGCAGATTTTCAGATCTATTGTTAGTCCATAATACCTCTCTGATCAATATTCTCTTCTATTCCTTGTCTCCCCTCTTTCTTCTTTCTGCTCGATAAATGTTGTTGCTTCTTTGTTGCCCGGTGTCTGTAGAATTCTTGGCTCTATTCTTCAGCCTATATGATCAGATCTGCATGAAAACTTCTATCTTCACCGCAATTATATTCAGAATTCCTCTTTTGATAATGAATTACTTCTCTTTATATATACATGATTTCACCATTTTATCTCCTTGTCTTCCTTGTCTTTGATGTAGATTGCTTCCTTGATCCAGAATTCTCTCCATGCATTGCTTTAATCTTTAAAGATTTGCTTTAGTTTTATTTCATAGATTTCTCCTTAACAACTATGATTAAAACTAGCTTTAAATCTTTAGTTCAACTAGTCTATGGAAATAAATAAATCAATTAGTTAACTCTATATATAGCTCCTACCAGCTACATATTTTGTCATTTCCTAACTCTAGTTTTGATCAGTGATCAACTCTTAGTTTTCTTAGTCACTAACTCCAGTTGTCCTCAGGCATTACCTTCAATTCTTCTCGAGGTTCACTTAAGTTATGCGCGGTATACACTGTGACTACTCTGGGTTCTTTGTCTATTAGTGTGCATTGTCCTTTGATGTTTACTGTCACTCTGTGTACACTGGCTTTTTATGTGTACCGATAACATAAACTTTATCTCTTTGGTTTCTTGAAGTCTATGAAAATATGTATATGACCAATTAGATTATATCAAGTTGACATCAATGACAATACAATACATTAATTGATTTAATGTCTTGCATTTACTTTCTGCATCTTGGTGATCATCAACTTATTATATTCAAACATTCAATCAGTTATAGTTCATCATGAACATTTAGTCCAGTCCAAAGGTGATCCAAGGGGAAGCCAACCCTTAATCCGGAAGTCTACTTTCACCATAGGTTCTCCACAACCTAAAAGTATTCCCATGTTTCACAGGATTGTCGAGTCTCATACTTAGCTCTTGTGGCTGTAATCCTCAGTGACAATAGTTACTAATATAAATGATGAAGTTGAGTATGAAAGATTTGATGACATTCAATTGATTTCAACCAATTCTAACCATATTTCAGGTTTGATCAAAATTAGCACATGTCCATAAATAGAGAGCATGCACACATGTTCTTATTTACTATTTAATTTAGATCCATTAGACATATATCTAGTAAAATATAAAATTCTATTTAATTTATATTTATAGGTCAAATTGAAAACATATTTTGTAGGATATGTTTTTGCAGTAATAGTAGAGCCTGGAAATATGGATGGTGTAAGTTACTATTTATTACGTTGCACCAATGAGAGGATGAAGCTAAAACAGAATGAAAAAAATGATGAAATTATATTTCCCATACGTTTGTAGTGTATTTATGTTTAATTTATTATAATTGAGGTTCAAATTGCGATGGAATTTTGTGTGTTTATGGTTAATTTCACATCTAGATATATGTTGTGGAACTTGTCTATGCAGGTTCAGTTGTTGTGCAAGGAACATATTTGAAGCAAATAAAAATATTTAAACATGGGATTCATTTTATTGATTATAAACCTAACAACAAGGTTTATCAGTATAGCCATCTTGTAATTGCCACTGTCCTATCTCTTCATCCAGTGACTTGACGTGGGGTTCATAAGTAGAGACTTGATACTAATGACCATGAGATAATATTAAATGTTATCCAAGAGTGAGTTGAACCACTTGATGTGGACTAAAATACACATGAAATATGATCTATATTAAATTTGTCACAGGCGAGACCAGAGGTTTTCTTAGCTTCATTCTTTCCTATTGGTGCCATTAGTGAATGGAGCAATTTTTTAAAATTTATGATATCTCAAAAATGTCTTAAGGATATGTATCATGCATGTTGCAATACTTTATTAGGATAATTTAATTTTATAGAACTGAACTCATAAATTTTATGTTGCATTTACATAATTGGGATCATTCATAAAATATATATATATATATATATATATTAGATCATCAAACATATTTAACTTGGATTGATCAATCATGTACACATATATCATCAAATGTCTAGGTCTTTAGTATAACACAATGTCTCAAACATCAATCACTAGATCAGGTATATAACACATTGTATATCAAGATCAATGAATCATAGATTGAAAGTACATGTAAACATGATACACCTATATAGAGTGAAAGTATATAACACATGTGTGAAACATCAATCATAGATCAACTATGTAAAGATCAATCATAGATCAAGTATGTAAACATAAAATATAGAGATAAAGTATTTTAAGCATGAAACATGTGTCAATTATGTCAAACATAGATCAAAAGTCTACAAATAAAAAAATATCAAAGTATGTAATGTATGTCAAACACATGTACATAATATGTCTGAATCAAATATGAATGTGCATAGGATTCATCATGATGACTCCTGACTAAGCAGTCCCTAGATTGACTATCATGTTGTGAGGGATGTGCAGAGCACTACAAAGAAAGCATGGTATAAATTTTAATATATATGAACATTAACTTTTAAGAACTCACATACATAAATTAAATACATTAAATAAATTAAATACATACATATACATCGATAAATTTAACTCACCTATCCACTACTGATGTCATCATCAAGTGAGTCTCGTCGATGTACACGATCATTCCTCAAAGAAGGAGTAACAATAGGCATCTCCTACTAGAGAAATTGAATTGTTTTATTTTTAAAAGAGGAAATTTACATGCCATGAAATATTGCAAATTTATCTTAAATTGTAACATTAAAAATAAGATTTATACCTATGTACATAGTGGCACATGATAGTACCCAGACTCCCTAGCCTTAATCATATCAACCAAGATATCAAGATTTTATTGCCCCTGGTCCAAGCTCAACTTTGCATCTGCAACATGAGTAGTTGGCACCTATCCCTCTAATGATGAATGCAATGGACTGACCAAATGAGATGGCATGGAAGTTGTATCATCATGTGTCAGAAAATCTAGGTAACCCGTAATGGCCATGCTGAAGTCAACATCCTCAAGACCAACATCAGAGAGTTGGTTCCTTGCACACACTGATGGGTTTGTACATTGTACCTCTCCCTTTGCAACAATAGAGTGGTCAGTAGGTGGATCCTCATGGGCACTGCCACTATTGCCACAGTTTGGGTGATGAGAAGGATGTGTCTGAGCATATTTGAAACTACCCACACGAGCTCTAACATGTGATATTGGGATATCATGCTCTACAGCTATAAATGCATATGCATCCGGAAGATCCTCAACCAAACTAGTCAATGTGACCTGTGTCATCTGTCCTGTAAGTCCCTCTACACTAGAAAGTGAAGGGATTCCCACTGCACCATACAAGTCATCTAAGGTCCTACTAGAGGATGCTCCACCTGATGATCTAGAGTGTCATTGAGACATCAACTACTGGCCAACTTGATCACTAGATATGGATGTGGCAGCTGCTGCAATGTCCCCCACACTATCAATCGCACCTCAAAGATGGGTGTTGCGAACAACATCATATGCCAAAAGACCCAATGAAGGATCTATAGCCATGGAACTAACCTAAACATGACACTAACTTAATAGGATAATTTTTTTCTTTTCCAATAATAAATTAATTTAAACTATATTTTCCAATAATAGAAGTATTTTTTAATCAAAAGATCTAAAGGGAAAATAAACAAGAATTTTTTTAAGAACATGCAATTTGATGCAAACGAGGGAAATATTCTAAATTTAATATTAATTTATTTTTCAAGAAGAGTTTTTTAAGCATGTAAATTAACTCTAATGTTTGGTTTCCATGCAGATCTGGACCTAGTTTTTGGCTAGAAACCTAGTAAGGTGAGATTTCTACTTTTCAAGGTAAGGTATTTGCAGATCTGAGGGATTCAAGCCAATTTTTTGCAAAAAAAAACAAATTTCTCTCAAACAAGACATTTTTCACAAATTTGAAAACCCTAAGGCCAATATGGAAAACTAAATCATTCCAAAAGAAAATCATGTTGTCTATTTTGCAACCAATGCAATAAAATGAAACCCTTATGCCCAAGACACAGATCTGACATGCAAACATGAAGGAAAACCACAAAATTGATCCAATAACATATTTTCCTAATTTTGAGCAATAAAAATCACATAATAACAAACAAGGAAGATTCAAACAAAGGATCTTAGCATTCCATATGCATAGAAGACAGGGATCTAGAAGCTAGAATTAACAAGATCAAGATCCTACCTTAGTAACTGATGAGAGGAAAAAATTCACAAATCCAAAGCAATGAAGAATTCAAAAATTCTTCTAAGCTTTCCACAAATCTCCAATCACTTGATTTCTCCTTCTCCCTGATTGAACAACCTCCAAAATGGCTTTCAATCCAAGGATATAGAAAACTGGGCAATTAGGTTTTCAAAAAGTGAAACCCTAATGGAATATTAATTATCTAATTAATAATTAAAAGAAATTCTTTATTTTCAATTTTCACTTAAAGCAATGCACAACTCAACTTTATAATATAAAGACAAAGTCATAATTGAAAATCCATGAGAATATTTCATTTTAAATTAAATCAATTAATCATGCAACTTAAAGCAATATTTTATAATTCAATTTGCACAATAAATTACAATTATTATATTTAATATTTATTAAATCTTAATTTTTAAATTAAGACTTAATAATTAAATCAATTAATTAAATATAGGCATTTAATTAATATTTAATTATTAAATAACCATATATTTAATATATCAATGTTTTAACCTTATCCAAGGTGTAATAATTAACATTAACATTTACGATAAATAATCATTAAATAAATCAAGCCAAAAGCATCATTAGATCAATTGAAAACCATCTAAACAAAAAAACAACTAAAATAGACACACAAGCACACACAAAAAGGTTCATGAATCCACGTCACTTGATGGATTCAAATAGGATAGTCAATCAGATTCTTATCCATTTATAGGATAAAATAAGGGTTTAGGGTAGGATTTAGGCCTAAATACTATCTCCCCTCTCTTACCATTGAGATATTGTGATAGGGCACGCTCACTCCTGCCAATTCAGGGAAGACGTAGCCCGATACCTGCAAACATGTCATCACAAAGACAAACATACATGCATATAATATAACAATCAATGGTTAAGTCCAGTTTATCGTGTGGATTTGGCCAAAGAAAGTAACTACGACTCTACCCATACCATACCAAACATGCCAAACAAAAAATTAAAACATACAAATGATCCATTTGCACACAGATATAGGGCCAGTATTGTTAGAAAACCATAATCAAAATGACATCATAACATATACATAACCATCATGAAATAACTATAAATCACATGTAGATAGAAGATATAACACACTAAGAAATGAATCAATAACATAGTGAAATGCAATACATGAATATCCTCAAACCAACTGAAATAACCACACATACATGAAAAGGCCTAAAAGAGTTCGACAATTGAAACTGAAAAGCAAACTAAGGGGTGGGTATTACAATGTGTACTTGAAAGATTTTATTTACAGTCAAATGAAGTCTACATATATGTTTTGCTAATTTAATTGAAAATAAAATTAAAGTAATTTTTGCTATATTATTGAACTAAAAACAATTACATAAGTCACATTTAAATACGTGCATGTACATACATGTACAAACATACATACATACACATACATACACATGCACATATACATGTATACGTACACATACATACATATATACATCCATCCATACATACATACATACACATGTACACATAAGTACACATACATACACATACATACACTGTACACATACATACACACATACACATACACACACACACATGCACATACACATACATACACATACACATACACATGTACACATACACATACATACATGTACATACATGTACACATACACATACGTGCATACATACATACATACACATACACATACACATACACATACACATACATATACATATACATACATACATACATACATAGATACATACATACACATACATGTATATATATCTACATACACATACACATACCTGTATATACATACACAAACATGTACATACATAAATACATACATACATACATACACACATACATACACATACATATACATACACATACACATACACATGTACATACATACATACATACATATATACCCATACACATATACATTTATAAACACAGACACACATATATACATATATAAACACATATATACATACATACACATACACATACACATGTATACGTGCATGTACACATACACATACACATACATGTACATGTATACATACATACATACACATACACATACACATGTGTACATGTGATATATATACATATATACACATATACATATATATGTATACACATACATACACATGTACATATGCATACATACATAACCATATACATACATGTACACATATACATGTATATATATATATATATATATATGTATATATACATGCATATGTATATATGTACATATGCACATATACGTGCATGACATATATATATATAGACACACACATGTATATATATGTATATATACATATATGTACACATATATATAATTATATGCATATATGTCCATGAATATATATTGTACACACAATAAATAATATAAAATGAGAGAAGTATATACATATATATATATACACAAATATACATGCATATATATACACAAATATACATGTATATACATATATATATACATGTATATACATATATATATACATGTATAT
>MU228421.1:1924223-1945946 GCA_018584345.1 Thuja plicata | reverse complement strand
ACCTAAGGTCACCATGGATCCAATCAAAGGAAAAGGAATAAAATCATCCCTAAATGTGAATTGGGATGTATTGAGGCCTTTAATGGCAATTTGTAATAAAGAATGTAATAAATTATTAATAAGTCCTGGTAAAGGACTTAGGACCAAAAATGATTTAAGGGTGGCCAATAGTGCCAAATAGGATCTAATTTGATTAGATGGGGTTAATTTAATCAATTAGGAATTGAATCCATAAAGTATTTAATAAGTTTTAAGCAATAAAATACCAAAAACACAAGTTAATAATTCAAATTTTTGAATATTAACGACGAGTTGTGTTTTGGTGGGAAATTGCATTTAAGAGTCTTAAACAATTTGTAATTACTTCCAACTACTTGGGATCAGTTTTGGAAGTTGAAAAATTGTCTATAAATGCCCATGAATGATCGAGAAAGAGAAGAAATGAAATGGAGAAGGGATTGTATGACCTGTAGGTTGAAAATGCAATAAAATTCTTAGTTTCTTGCATATTTTGGTCTATTATTGTACTTCTTTCATGTTTTGATCATTGTTGTGCATTATAGGATCTGTTTAAAGTTGTTTTGATCCATCTTAGAAGCATTTCATTATGAATTTTTCTTTCATATAGCCAAAGTGTTGTAGATAGCCATTTTCACATTGTTTTCTTAAGCAAAATGGTGTAACCATCCCCTTTCTATTCTAACTGTGACTTGGGGATGGATTTCTGACATGTATCATATTTAATTATTCATAATAATGTAGGAATAGCATAGATAATGTAGCTGATCATCAATTTGGGCAAGTTGGAGTGCTTGGGTGCATGAAAATGCATGGAATTTGATGCCATAAGTGTAGCAGTAGAAGATCTGGCTTAAGGATGGCATGTTTTTGTTTGAGTCAGAAGAAGTACATGTAAAACTTATGGTGAATCGAGAAGGAGAAGTTCTAGAAGTGAGTTTTGGGTCCTTTTCTAGAAGGCCCTAGTTTTTGGAGGCATTTGATGAGGGATTTGTATTTTTACCATTTGAGAAGGTTGTGGGTGAAAACCAATACCATAATACTTTTATTTGAGACATCTATAGGGAATTCTAAAAGTTATAGTTTCTGGGGATAAGTAATGTTGGTAGTTGCTTTGTAAAGTGGCCCAATTAGGCCTAGTGGAGATACTAGAGTCAGCCATTTTAAGCATAGTTGGTCCAAAAGAGTCATATCTAATTTTCACTTTTGTTGTGTAACTTCCAAATGGGTATCTGAATCTACAATTTAATTTTCAAGTGTTGTGGAAAGTATGGTCCAAAAGTCCAAAAATTAGGAAAAATAGGGCTACTAGGGAGAGTTGCTTGGGTGTTTGGCTTGTTTGGAGAAATCTGATCAAAGGGTGTAAAGGGAATTTAGAACATGTCTAGAAAGGTTTATCTAGTGGTGTTAAGGCCTTCAATATACTTAGTTTGATTCTTGAATCCTTTGAAGCCATTTAAGCCCATGTGAGTGAGTGGTATCCCTTGGGTACATTGTGAAACCTTGGGGGTTGTCAAACAAAGGTGTAGAGTCTTGTTGTCCAAAACATTGGAAGTCTCCAAGCCTCTGCACCATAATGTTTCTCACACCTCTAAAAATTTGATACACTATTTTATGAACTGAACAATCACCTCTCCGGACCGCCAAACAAGAATCTTCCCTCTGGAAACTCCTTCAAAAATGTCAAGGATAATCTCAACATCCATCCAAAAGGGGGAAAATAGATTCGTATGAAAACTCCCCCTCAAACCCTATAGTTATAGTCATTTAAAAAAATAAGAAATAACATCCAGAATGGATGCCAGGCCACCTTTAGATGCATCTTTTGTGTCTTTCATCAAATATGTTATATTTCTTTCTTTCAAAATTGCTGCAACCATTGGTTTAACATTATTTTGTCCCAATTTTTTCTATCCTATTACAGTTATAGAAAAATGGACCATACCTCTTCATCCTTTTAGTACCATTTTTATTGACATCATTATATATTTGGCATTCAACCATTCTATGACCATTTCTATTGCAACCATAAAAATCTCCGTTGAAATTCTTAACAAATCTATTCATATTCATTCAAATTTTGTACCGAAAGACCTTGTGTCCCTTGCAATGATAACATCTTCCATTAAAAACATGACTTCTTTTCTAACTTCTAAATTCACTATATTTGTGTCCTATTTTATTGTAAGAAAAACAAACTCCCTTAAAAGATGAGTACCTGGAATGTGTAGAAGAAGGTTTCTGATCCGTCAGGTTCTTTTTGCGTTCTGTTTGCACCTTGTCTACCACATCCTTTTTGTATTCCATAGGTTTTTTTAGATATATTCTTCCTTTCTTTTGAGTTCTTTAACAACGAAAATCCATATTTTCTTTCTCACCTTTTAACTATTTGATTTCCATTTTGAGATTCTTAACTTGTATTTGCAGAATTTTACATGCCTTGTTCTTTTCATCAAGCTCAGTGTTGAGAATTTATTTTTCATCTTCCAGTTTTGTCCCCTTTTCAAATTTTCCCTTGGCTTCTTTCAGTTCCACTTTTTGTCTATAGCATTCATTAGTCATGCATCTCAAATTTTCATCAAGATCTTATATTTCCTTCTTTGCATCATCTAGAAGAGTCCTTTGAAACATAATTTTATTTTTAGCCTTCATCAAAATAGATCTAGTTATATTCAAATTATAAAAATAAGTTTTCAATTATTAGTCCACATTAACATCTTCATCTCAATCACTTTGTCTGATCAAATCTTCTTCAAACATGGTGTTCAAGACTCTGGATCAACCTCAACCAGTAAATATTCTTCTACAGGAACATTTTCTCTGATACCAAGTGTTGAACATACTTAAGATTATGAGAGGGGGGTGAATCAAAATAAACCAGACTTAAACTAACTAACTTCAATGTTCACCATATGAATTAAGAATCAAGTAATGAATAGAATTAGAAACACATGAACACACAAATTTTATACATCAAAAACCAAAACTAGGAAAAACCACAGTAAGAACTTGCTCACAAGGATAATTCACTGATGTATATATTATAATTACAAATGTTTGTTGGAGCTCACTACTCTAGACTACAACAAGAGGCTTAATTCCAATACAACAATGAATATAGAAGGAGCTCACTGCTCCAAACTTGCATACAAAGGCTCACTGCCAAAGTAGAAAGATACAATGACAAACTTGTGCACCCAAGACACACTGTCTTAGGTACAATGAATTCTCCACTAAAAATAAAGATAATTTCTCCTAATAGTGCAGCTAATCTACACAACTCTGTCATATTGTCTCTTCCTTCACTTCTCTGATTTCTTCTCTACCAAAAACCTTCTTGTAGGTCCTCCTTACTTGATCGCTACATACTCTTTTCTTACATTATCATTACATAATGCCAAATCAAAAGCTATGTTTATATACAAGAAAGATCATTGGAAGTTACAACAAGGTTGGCCATTTCAAAAGGATATTAAAAATTGAGTTAAAATTTGACCAAGGAAATATAAAAATGCACTAAGGTCCCATGCTAGAAGCATCCGGAGCAAAACATAGAATGGATCCAACTAGATAAGAGATAAATATTATATGCAAAGATCACATATAGAATGAACCCATCATAATAAGAGATAATCATTAAAAGTATAACTCAGACCTTAATCAAGAAGCATGATCCACTCTGAGAGAGAGAGAGAGAGAGAGAGAGAGAGAGAGAGAGAGAGAGAGAGAGAGAGAGAGAGAGAGAGAGAGAGAGAGAGAGAGAGCACAAACATACAACACATAGCTCAATGTCAGATCCACAATTACCAAAACAACTTCACCAACTAAAATGTGGAAACATTGTCCAAAGAACCACTTAACTTGTAAATTAAATATGAACCTCCATAGATTGCAGTAAGATCCTCATGCTGTGTAAAAAATATTAGAATAAATGGGAGGAGGGTTGAATCAATGGCCTAAAAAATTAATCCAATAAACCAACCACAACTTTATATCTCAAATATAAACCTCTAGTTATCTTCAATCCCACAAGATGTATGCCTTTAAATAATTTTATCAAATAACTACTACTCAGATTTCACTATTTATCCTTATTCTTAAGCTTAACGATTAGCAGTCTAGCATTTACCGAAATATAGTAAATAACTTAGTGTTTACCGATCATCTTGTTTTAGTAATGTGTACAGAAAAAAATCAAAGCAATGAACCATATACACATTTGACATATGGACTTTAAACATGGAAACCCCGTTAAGGGAAAAACCACTTGGCACCAATAACCCAAAAATTTCACTCTTCTGAAGTGAGCTTGGTGAAGAGCCAACCCTGTTGAAGGTTACAAACACATTGTTAAGTGCAACCTTGTTAGAGGATTTAAATATAATAATTTGTCACTTGATATCTGGAATTTACTATTCTATCTTCATGAAAAACTTTTTGATACTCCTTGGGATGTATCTCAATATATAAAGGATTGTTAAGTCCTGCTCGGTTAAGAGACTTTCTAATCCAACGGTTAAACTAAAAATTAAATGATCTATTCATAAATACAACTATACTTTGCAGATGTTTAGATATATTGTAAGCTAATAATACCTTTATGATCAATGTTTCATTTCTATTCCTTTGCTCCACTTCTTTCTTCTTGGTGATGTTATTGTTTCTCTGTTGTTCGGTGTCCGCAGAAATATTAGCTCTGTTCTTCAGCTTGTTTGATCAGTTATGTATGAAGATTTCTTTCTTCACTAGTTTCTCTTTAGCATCTTCTTCTCTTCACCCCTAATTCACAATGAATTAACTTGTCTCTTTTATAGACATGATTTGATTCTAAGTCCTTGTCTTTCTATTTCTTGACATGATCCAGAAATCTTGTCATTCTTACTTTAAAACATGCTTTAGTTTTATCCCGTAGATTTCTCCTTGACAACTGTAATAAAACTAACTTTAAAACTCTAGCTTACCTCTAGCTTTTAACTTGTTGATGAAAATAATGTAATCAACTAGTTAACTCCATGTTTAGCTCCTACCAACTAATTCTTTTGTCATTTCTAAACTTCAGTTTTTATTGGTGCTTAACTCCTAGTTTGCTCGATCTTGACTTTAGTTGTCCTCGGGCATCTCTGTCTATCAGGTTTGTCTATCCGTCGGGGTTTTCTGCCCATCAGGAAACACTATGACATTTAGGTCTTCTTGGTAATGCTTGCTCGGGTATCACTGTGATTATTCTCTCGAGGTTCTCTATTTGTCGATGTGCACTGTCTATCAGTGTTTGTTGTCACTTAGTGTATACTGAAGTTTTATGCATTACTGATAACATAACCTCCTATTTCTTTGGTTCTTTGAATTCTTTGACAATATTATATATGACCAATCAGATTATATCAAGTTGACATCAATGACAATACAATACATTAACTGATTTAATGTCTTGCATTAACTTTTTGCATCTCAATTATCATCAACTTAATAACTTCAAACATTCAATCAGTTATATTTCATCAATCTCTCCCTTTGGCATTGATGGAAACACACTACATAATACTAATACACTATGAAATATATCAGTTGTAGTTCATCAAACTTTACAAAACTTATTGTTCTATAACCAATACAAATGTCTGACTTTCGGTAAGCTCTTCTAGCTTAGATTTGATTCTTGCAGAGTACTTTCTTAATTCTTCATTCCCTTTACTAGATAGGTGTAGCAACTTCTGATTTTGTCTCTCCCTTTGTTGTAGAATCTCTTCTCTGATGTTTTCTCTCCCTTTGACTATTCCTCTCCTTGATGGATATCTCTTTGTCCTTTGACAACAATATATTGTACTATCTCCCTTTGAGTCATCTCTCCCTTAGGATACTTCTCTCCCTTTGGATGACATTGATGGATATTTTATATGGATATAATCTCTCAAGTCATCTCTTTCTTTGACATCAATGCCAAACTATTTTCTCTTTTTTTTTTTAATATATTCCTTGAATTTACCTTTCCATCAACAATACAATAACTCTGGTGTTCAGTGCAGCTAAGTACCTTTTTGTGTACTGATAAATCTTTACAATCCATCTCTTGCTTGCATCAACATGGATGATCTTCTGATTGTGTGTAGACTGATGCAGCCTCCTAGTCAGCTTAGTAACCAATAGACAAGGCTCGGACCCCTAGTCTCTTTCTCAAGTACTCAAATGTATCTTTAGGCAATAGCTTGGTGAATATGTTTGCTAATTGTTCCTTGAATCAAACATATTCTAGTATCACCTCTTTCTCTTGCACTTGTTCTCTTAAGTAATGATACTTGATAGAAATATGCTTAGTCTTAGCATGCATGACAGGGTTCTTTAATATATTTATTGCATTGGTATTATCACAATAGATAATCACTAGTTCAAGAATTTTCATATTCATACCTTCCAGTAATTGCTTGATCCAAGCAATGTTAGAGAAGTTTGCAGCAGCAACCACATATTCTACTTCTGCAGTAGATTGTGAGATGCATCCTCGCTTCTTACTGATCCATGTGATAAGTCTGTCACCCATAAGTAATGATCCTACAAATGTGCTCTTTCTAGCATCTAAGTTTCTATCCCAATCAACATTTGTATAGACTTGAATCTCAAATTTTCCTTCTCTTTTATACCATAAGCCATAGTCCTCGATATTCTTTAGATATCTTAGAATTCTTTTAACAATAGTCATGTGTAATTCCTCAGGATTAGCAGAGAATATTGCAACTATTCCAACTGTATGTTCTATGTCTAGTATAGTATGAACAACATACATTAGCTTTCCAATCATATATCTATATAGGGTCTGATTTACCTCGGGTGACTTGTCTTCCTTTGTCAGCTTGCATCTAGTCGCCATAGGTGTTCCAACTGGCTTGGAATCTTTCATTTTGAATATCTTGAGAACTTCCTTGATGTATTTGGATTGTGTGATGTATATTCCTACATATTTTTGAATAATCTATAGACCAAGAAAGAATTTGATCTCCCCAAACATTGACATCTCAAACTCTTTTCTCATCTCATTTGCAAATGATTTACATAACATATCATTACCTCTAAATATGATAACATCAACAAATATTTCAGCAATAAAAATGTTTTCATCAGTATCTTATTTTAAATAAAGATTATTGTTTTCACTTGTTCTTACAAATCCAATGCTTATGAGATAGGAGTGAATTCTTTCATACCATGCTCTTGGTGCTTGTTTCAATCCATACAAGGCTTTGTGTAGTCTACAAACCCTTCTGTTTGTTCAATGCATACCTCTTCTTCTAGTATTCCATTTAGGAATGCACATTTGACATCCATTTGGTATACCTTGAATCCTTTGAATGTAGCATAAGAAAGTAGAATTATGACTCCTTCTAGTCTAGAAATGGGTGCAAAGTTTTCTCCATAATCAATACATTCTTCTTGTGCATACCCCTTGCATACTAATTTTTCTTTGTTCCTTATGACTTCTCCATTCTCATTCAGCTTGTTACTGAATATCCATTTGGTGCCGATGACATTTTTGTCATTAGGTTTAGGTACTAATGTCTATGTTCTATTCTTCTCAACCTGTTCTATCCCTTCATTCATAGCACTGGCCCATTCTTGATTTTCAAGTGCAGTATTAACATATTTAGGCTCAAAATCACAAATTAAACATCTAGTGTTTAGTGACTTACTTCTTATTCTCATTCCAGCCTTCTTGTCTCCTATGATCTAGTTTTGTGGATGGTGTTTTCTAACATACTTGGAAAGTTTTAGTTCAGCTCTTTGTTCATCATTCTGATCATCATCTTGACCTTCATTCTGATCTCCATCGCTCGGTACATCATCTTGAGCAATTTCCTGATTTTTGGTGTTTGCAGCCTGATGCTCGGGTGCATTATTCTATCACTCGGGAGAAATACACTATTTCTCAGGTAGAGTGTCAAGTTGTTCACTGTAGACAAACCTGTTTTAGTCTTCTAGTTCTTTTCTTCTTTCCTCATCATTTTTCTCTACAAATTCATCTATTTTGACATTTGCACTTTCAAGTATTTTGTTAGAGGATTTGTTAAGACATTTATAAGCCTTGATTTTGGTAGAATACCCTAGAAATATTCCTTCTTCACCTTTGGATTCAAGCTTTCCATTTCTATCATCTTTCAAAATATAACATTGGCTTCCAAAAATTTTGAAGTAACTTATATTGGGTGTATGTCCATACCAAAGCTCATAGGGTGTCTTATTGGTGTCCTTTTTCAATTGAACTTTGTTCAATGTGTAGACAATACTATTGGCAACTTCCCTCCATAATGTTTGAGTGATGCCTTTCTCAATCATCAGTGTTCTAGCACAATAAAAAATGAATATGTTCCTTCTTTTAGCAATCGCATTCTGTTGTGGTGTTCTTGGTGCATAAATCTATCTTTGAATTCCATGCTCATTACAAAATTTATTGAATTCATTAGAAATAAATTCTCCTCCTCTATCTGATCTTAATCATTTTAGTTCCTTACCACTTTGTTTTTCTACAATAGCTTTATACCATTTAAACATCTTGAATGCTTCTAATTTTTCTTTTAAGAACATAATTGTCATCATTCTAGAATAATCATCTACAAAGAGAATGAAGTATTTATCTCCATAGTAGCTCTTAGTTCTCATGGGTCCACATAGATTAGTATGGACTAATTCTAAAATGGTATTAGATGTGTAGGTTTTTCTCTCGAAACTAGACTTTGTCATTTTACCTTTTTGACAATTCTTACACATGACATGATCGGTCTTTGACATTCTCAGTAAGACTCTTACTTTCATTTTATTGCTTATCCTAACCATGTTGTCAAAATTCACATGACATAACCTTTTATGCCACAACCATATGTCTTCGTTTCTAGCCATTAAACAAGTGGTGTTAATATCATCAAGATAGAATAGGTTACCTTTTGTCTATTCACTAGTTCTGATCAACCTTTTTTATTTATTAAAGATCTTTGCCTTTTTGTTCTCAAATGCAACTCGGTGACCTTTGTTATTCAGCAGTGAAAAAATCAATAGATTATAGTTAAGTCCTTTTAACCAGTATGCATTTTCACATCTGATCAGATTATTCAATATTATATTTCCTTTACCTTCAACCGGACAAGGTGAGTCATTACCCATTCTTACTAATCCACAATTATAATACTCAAAAGTTTCAAACTTTTCTTTATCACCACTAGTCATGTGGTGAGTACAACCATTATCAATAATCTAGACATCATTTTTACTAACCTTAGATATGAGTGCAGTCTCAAGATATCTTTTCTTTTTGTCTGAATCATCTTTCATAGAAACAAATACCACCTTAATATCTTCATCAGATTCAGTGTTAGTATTCTTAGCTTTGTTCTCAGCCAGGTAACAAGCTTTCTTTCCTTTGTCCTTGTAGTCTCAGTTATCTCTTCTGTCAGATTGTTGGTTGCTTCAGTAATCTCTATCATCACTTATGTCAAACTTCTTTTCATATGATCTGTCACTTTTTTTGTCTTCTTTTCTTATGTTAGGACATCTAGCAGCAAAGTGTCCAATCTCTTCAGGGATAACTTTAAGAAACCCCCTCCTAGGAAAAAGTGTAAAATCCTGGCGAATCGTACATTAATTTAGGGGAAAAAATTTCTTGATGATGGAATTTTTTTTTTCCAAATTAGGAAAATAATATAAAGGCGAAGGCTATTATTTCCCTACCCAATGAAAATTCCATAAAATCCTGGCGAATAATAAATTAATGTGGGGAAAATATATATTGTGTGAGGTGAATTTTTTTCTTTTGAAGTAAAAACATTATAATATATGACGTGAATAATTTTTTGTTGAAGGGAAAAAAAATATTTGTGCTGGCGAATTTTATGTGCCTTTTGAAAAAATATATATATTTTTGGCTAATCTATCGTTAAGTATGGGAAAAATAAATATTTTATTGGCAATTTTCAAAAGATGGGACTTGTCAATGCGTCATGTGGGCCAATGCCCACTAATATAACTTGTTTGTAGATTAAACACATGTTGGTATCCATAAGCACAAAAATTTACATCGACACACAACCCAACAGTAACATCCATCATTTTATAATGTTAAATGTCTTATTTGAGACCATTTGATGATCCTAGATGAAAGGCTGAATTTTAATTAATCTGCACCATAACTATTATCTAATGAATACAACATCACGTAATGACATCATTATTTACATGTATCAAATTATCAATTCTTACATCTGTTTAGGTGGACAGTTGATAATGTATCACAGTTGTCGTTAATAAAAGAAATGTTTTATCACTGACACTAAATCTGGCTATTTCTAAATTCACACAGTCATGCTTTTAATATGAACGACTATGCTTTTAATATGAATGACTATGCTTTTAATATGAAAGGTTTACAGAATTTTGAAGGACAAATGAATTAATTAGGTTAGAGAAAGAACTGGGGGCTATTTATAGATGATCTACGCTTCCTTCTTCTTCAATTCTCCCTTGGTTTGGGTCTGCCTTTGCTAGTGTTTGAAAAATTGCCTTTGGTTTTGGTTTTTAAGTTGTATTAGTATAATTTTAGATATTGTGGTAGTTGTTTTTTGAAGATGGACACTCCTATCCATTTCATAAGCACGTCTGCGGAGGAACAGAAGGCCTTTTTGGGCCCGGTCTCAAACCAAACCCTTGAATCAGTTTGCAAGGAGTTTGGAGACTTCTCAAATGAGGTTGTGAGGATCGTGCTGGGCCACCAATTTTTGGAAAATGTCGATAGGTACCGAGTTAACATGAACATTACGTCCCATTTTTTGGCATCTCTTTTGGACCTCGGGGGAGAGAAGGTGGATATGCTCCTTCTGTTAAGGAAGCTATTCAAACATGAATTCCTGGGTGACGTTGTTGAGGTTATTTATGCAAAATTAGGGGTGGGGATCCCTTGGGCAAGTGATATACACAATCTTTTTGAGTCAGACAAAGATGTGGCCATTCAACCTTTTCTTTTGAACCTGGATGTTCAGCAGTTGATGTGTCATAGGAAATGGGCATAGATTTGTAGGGATTTTCTTCACAAATGGTTTTTATTGGATGACTTGGTGGACTACGGATGGTTGTATGAATTCATAGAGCTTTTCATCTCTGGAAATTTCTACTTAGATGGAGGGGAAAATCCTTAGTGTTGTGTCCCTATGGCCTCCACTTGGAAATTTTGAAATTTTCACTAAAGTAGGTTTTTTCTTTAAAGTTTTTTAAGGACTTCAGGTGAAACTGTGAAAGTCTCCAAGTCCAAAATTCTGAATATTGTAAATTTATAGAAAATATTAATGAAAAGTTTGCAACTTCATTTCAGTTTGTTTTTATGGATTTAATTGCAAAATATGTATGTGTGAGTCGTGATATATTTGATTTTATAATTTGTGAAATTGAAAGTGAACCAAAAAAATGTTAAATTGTTAATGTATCATAGCATGTTATTTATTTAACATTATTTATTTAACAGTAATATAACTTAACTTTTGCATGTATCATGTCATGTGTGTGACTATGTGACTGCCGAATTGTGAAATTTTAAAGTAGTTATTCTTTAAACTTTAAAGTAAAACTAAAATATAAAATTAGAAAATGCCAAATGGCAATACATAAAACATCTAATAGTTACAATTTCCTGACTACCAGTCACATCGAGTTAATATCGCCTCTTTGATAGCAGAGTTGTCCACCGTCACTGGAAACTGCAAGTGGTATGTACATTTGGCAATTGCACATGGTATGTACATTTGGAAATTGCACATGGTATGTACATTGTACTATCAACTATGAGCACTGATATCATCGACACGTACCTTAAACCTGTTTATTTAGAACCCTAATTTGTAAGTGTATTATTTGAGACCGTTGATTGATGTAGATCAATGGCTAGAGTTTTATCTCAGTCACATTTTCTCAAAATTAATGTCTTGTTAGAGTGGAAGTGACATTCTTTAGCAATCAGGAAATTCACACAGTTTCCAAAATTGTACTAGTACAAACTGTAGTTATTAGTATAGTGACCACTGACTATATTAGTAATTTCCCACACTCCTGCATTAATGCATTAATGGGAATGATTTACCTAATGGTATGGAAGATATGGATTCATAGGGCTATTAATAAACATTCTTGCTTGCTTCTTTGTCAATTTCAATTTACTTTTGCCTTTCAGCCTTGACTCTCAAATTTCAATTTTCTGTGTAGTTTGAAGATTTAGGTTTTAAGTTTAGGTAGAGATGGACACACCAATTAGGTTGAGAACAACATCCACTGATGAGAACAATCCTTTTTTGGGTAGGATACCAGACAAAGTACTCACTTCCATTTGCAAGGAAGTGGGCTATTTCAATAACAATGTTGTGTTGATGGTGCTCGGCCATGAGTTCATTCGCAACGAGAAGAGATACCGCGTCAGCACAGACATTACATCTTGCTTCCTAGCATCTCTTCTTGACCTCAGAGCAGAGAAGGTAGACATGATTATGTTGCTGCGGAATGTTTTCAAGGATATATTTCTGGTGGACAATGTCCAAGTCATTGTCTTCGCAGAACCAGGGTTGGGTATCCCTTGGGCTGATGAAATTGAAAAGCTTATCCAGTGAGGCAGCAATGTGGAAAGGCAGCCCTTCCTACTGAACCTTAATGAAAGGTAGCTGACACGGCATCAGAAGTGGGCATGGCTAGGGAGGGACTTCCTATGAAAGTGGTTTCACCTCGACAACTTTGAGGAGACGAACTACAATTGGCTCGATGAATTCGGGGAGATTACCCTCAACAGACAATTCTTCTCAGACATGGATGTAGATGAAGACCCTTAGTGTTTATGTTCTTGAAATGGGTTTCTACATTTCATTTTGTTTTTTTGTTTTTTCTTATATGATCAACTAGTGCCCTTGCGGCAATAAATTTTGTAACTATTTGGATACTTCCCATTTTGTGGGTAAACATACTTCCCATTTTGTAGGTGTTTACGGTGTGACTATAGTCGAAAGTTAACTGTTAAATTCTATAATTATAAAGTATATTATAATATTACTGATGTAAATTTTTGAAATAATTAATGAAAATTTTGTTGTTCGAATCTTAATAATTATTTTATTTTTTCTATCTTCCTCGGGAAATGAGACTCGTATCAGTGTGTGAGATAATAGATTGTCTGCGTAAATATTGTTTAATTGCAATTTTGTAAAGAAATCTAAAGACTTCATATTGTTTATTTGCAATTTTGTAAAGAAATCTAAAGACCTTAGACCTTAGACCTTAGACCTTAGACTTTATTTTTGATAAATAATAAATAATAAATTATATGCCCATTCACATAGCCAAATCGATGTGTGAATCTGTGATATCATATAATATGTATTATGAACCAAAAAAATGTAACAATGTTTATTGTATGTGTGTGGTTTATTTAAGAGTATTAACTTAATTTTTCCATGTCAATGACAAATGTAATTATCATTATGTGTCATGTGTGTGACTGCGAATGTGGAATTGTAAAAGTTTAAAGTATTTTATAAATTATGGTTAGTAATAAATTAATAAATAATTAGAGTATTAGACAGTTATCTGTGATTGCAATATTTTAAATTTAATTAGTTATTTTTATATTAGATAGTTTCAATATTTAATCTTATTTAAATTTAATAAATGTTTGGCGTATGGTGTTACATGTAACTGTATTTCTGGAGACCGTTGGATGAGTAGAGATAAATGATGTACGATGTATTTCGGGCTAAAAGGTAAAAGAAATCCCATTTTTGCAATCCTATTCTGAAATCATGACACTTGTACACTCATTCAATCAGATGACACATGGTGATGTGACCACTCACAATTGGTGTCATCCAATAAATATAATTCAAAGTAAATAAATGGGACCCACCACACATGATAGTGACTGCCAGCAACCGTTGGATGAGAAGAGATCAATGATTACGACGTACGGTCACGACGGTGTATTTCAGGCCGAAAGGGGAAAGAAATCTCATTTTTTCAATCCTATTCCGATATCACGACATGTGTACACTCATTCAATCAGATGACACATGACCACTCACACAATCGCTGTCATCCGATAGATATATTTGAAAGTAAATAAATGGGACCCACCACAATTAAAAATGATGGTGACTGCCACCGACCATTGGATGAGTAGAGATCAATGATGTACATTGTATTTTGGTCTGAAAGGGAAAATAAATCCCATTTTTGCAATCCTATTATGAAATAACAACACGTGTACACTCGTTCAATCAATGTCATTCGATGATGAGTGATGGCCGAAAGATAAAGGAATATTAAAAGAAACCAGCAACCATTGGATGAGCATAGATCAATGACGTGCGGTGTATTTTAGGCCAAAAGGGAAAAGAAACCCCATTTTTGCAAACCTATTCCGCAATCATGACATGTGTACACTACGCTAAGTTTAATTAAAATCATAATTGGAGTAAAAGAGTAACTTAACATTTAATAAGTAATAAACTCAATTTGATCGCAAACCAAACAATTAAGTGACATGTGTCCTAGTGACCTCAAATATCTGGAGAAACAATAAAGGTTAACACAAGTGATAGTAAAAGTTAACACGAGTGACAATTCACAACTGATGATTCAGTACTACTCACTATTGTACAATTTTAACCTAAGTTTTTATATTTTCAGTTCTTACTAGTATTATAGTATACTGTATGGAGATTTAGAAAGGGGTTATGGGTAACGGCTTCTAGGTTGAGGATTGAGGAATGAAACAGAGTATCTCATCTCTCTACCCACTCACAGTATGCACAAATTGAATTTTCAAGTAAAATCCTGAACACCCATGTGTCGCCCTTTAAATTTTTCAAATCTAGAGGTTTACTATTTAGATTGTAGTCATAGAATTAGGGATGAATTTTACAACATGCCTGTAAATTTTAGTTGTCACTAGTATAGCACGGTCTATGATGGAAAAAATACCAAGAGTACAAGTAAAGGGCAAAGAAAGGAAACACAAATAACAGACTTCCACAAACTGGTTAAAACACCAGGTTTCACTGATGAATTCCATGATATTTTTGATCCTGTTATCCATGGAAATAAGGGAATCATGGAAATTATATTTGCACTTGAAAATAAGTGTAAAGATCCAATGAAGGATTCAGATTTTGTCCATTTAACAATATGTTAAAGGCAAAGACAAATAAAATTGCACCATGGGTTGTTGGGTCAACACGCATGGTGTTACCTAAAGTATTCCCTTGTCTAGAAATTGTCATGCTCTGCACCCAAAATTATGATGAAAATAGAAAATTAATTGTCAATAAAAATACTCAAGAGGAAATTTTTTCGATAATAGAGACTGAATTTGCTAGTCTGTTGGACCTAGGGTTTGAAGCACAAAAATCAAATGTGCACATTGACCTGGGAAAGCTGGCAGAGACTTATGAAAATTTAGATGCAAAAAAGAAAGATTCATATATCAAAGGAATAAAAAGTAGTTCTAGTCTGAATCTAGATCATAAGCCTCCTTATGATTATGATATTTTTGTGCAATGGGTTCAGGATATTATTTCCTTGCTAGCATTTTGTTTAGGATTGGATAGTAACAAAGAAGTGGGTGCTAGCATTCTTGAAATGATTTTTCATATTCATTGTGAAAAAGAACCAGTAAAATATAATTTTATTGAGCACACTGTTCATTGCATGAAAGAACAATTGCTAATGATTAAAAGAGGTTCACAGAAGACATTTACGTTCACAACCTACTTGTGTTATCTTCTTTTAGCAAAGCATCATGCAATATTTCAGACAAACAAGCTTCAAAGTCAGGTCCAAAATGCACTATATGAATGGACACCTCAGATAAGGATGAGTGATAACAGAAGGAACTATAACAATTTGGTAGACTTATTTTTTGCACCTATGTATCATAAAATTACAGGCACTTTTTTGCCTAGATTTCCTATGTCTTGTAGAGATTCCATTCAACTCGGAAGTCAAATACAATTGGCTGACTGGTACTTCATGGAAGACTACACTATGTTAAGGTTTTACCATTCAGTGGTAGAACCCTACAAACTTCCAATACATATTACAGAGAGGGTATTTGCATTGGAATATGTTCGGTAGATGGAGAGCACAGATGCACTCTTTAATGGTTAGCAAAAGAAAATGATATTTCCTTCCTTGCCTTTCTCATTGGGAGGGTTCACATTTGAGAGAATAGGATTCAAAGTGGCAGAGGATTTTTTTTCAAATTTTTTCTTTTTTATTGACAGTCACTGGCAGTATGATCCACTAAACATAATTGGATCAAAGCTAAGATTGAATGGGAGCTCTGCAAGCAAATGTCAACATGAAAGTATGCCATTGATAGAAAAATTTAAAAACATGGACTCCTAGGACAAGGTCAAAAAAGAGATGGAGAAATACGCCGCTGAAAATAATATTTCAATACAGGAATTGTCATCACAAATTATTGCATTGCACAAGAAAAAAGTAAAAGTGCAGTAAAAGACATCCTACAATTTCTACCAACAAGCTGCTCAACCATCTACAAAAACTATTTCAAATAAAATAATGCTTCAAAGTAAAGATGCTAATTGGACTGCAACCAAAATTAAAGATTTATAGGAAATGAGGAAGAATCTCAGCGAGCCAAAGACCTCTACAGATCTTTATGATCCAGACAAGGATGAAATATTTAGCAATTTTTGGAATCCGGAGCATCCTGGTCAAACACATCTTAGTGATTATGATGATCAAGATACTAATTTTGATGGGTGGGATTCTATGACAATTGCTACTGGAGTCAGTGCGTCCACAAAAGAAAAATATGGAAAAGGGGTAGAGATGGTAGAAAAAATGGGTTTTCTAGGTAGGGGTGGTATGGGTCCTACAGGAGAAGGGAATTAATATCCATTTTCCACACTTGCTCCACCAAAATGTGGTAGGGGAACAGTAATTGGAACTTCATCAGAAAAAGGTACTACTTAGTCTCATACTCTAGCACCTTCATTTGTTCTAGATTCAAATCCAGTTCCACCTTTTCCAAGCACTCAGATTCAATATGAATTAAGTGCCACTACCACTGGTGGGGATGGCATGGGTAGTACTAGTTGTCCAAAAAGGACATTACAACTGGACACAAAATCAGTGGATCCTAGAGATGAAGGCAGTGTAAAGAATCAAAAGGTTATGACAACAATGCCAATGGTGTTTGTGACTATGAGTCCAACGATTTCCACACCTTCAGGACAAAACCATCTGAACAATCCAAATACTCCACTTGTAATGGGTCAGAGTGTTACTTCTACTAATCCTCATGGTGCAATTATTAGAACCATGGGTGGAAGCTCATACATAGATGCAAGTTCTATTTCACCTTTCAAACATTCAATTATTTCAGAAAACCCTAATTTTTGTTACAATGATTTTATAACGAACTTTGAACAAACAAAAAATAGGAATAGACAAAATACGAAGACATTGAAGAGGGATGTAGTTGTTCTAGCTCATGATGCAGAACCTGCATCGAATAGGTTATTTCCCACATATGACCCAAAGAATAAAATGATGGAGTTCATGGTTTTTATGCCCCCAGCTAGAGATAACAATCCACCAAAGAGTCATATCGATCCATCTAAATTTCAAGTTAGCACCCTCCAAATGGATTTATCAAAAATTAAAAATGTGGACAAGATAAATGTGTCAAAAATGACCAACCAAGTTGTCTACAGTTCAGTGATGAAGTTGGAGAGAGAAAATGGAAAGCTTCAGGGCATAATAGAAAAGTTACAGGTAGACCTGGAAAATGAAAAGGCAAAGGAGAAAGCAGAAGATAGAAAGTGCAAATAATTAGAGAAAAGGATAAAAAATTCATCCTCTAAAGATGCAATTTCTCAGCAAGAACATATGGAGGTAGAAATGAAATTTGTGAGGGAAAAATTGGAAGAGAGCAATAAAAAGCTAGAGGATGAAAAAGCCTCTTCAGTAAATTTATACAAAAGCTTGGAGAGTGCGGCACAAGTAAAAAATAAATTAGAGAAAGAATTGTAGGATGAGAGGGTAAAATCAAAATAGTGGGAAGAGAAATAAAACCAGTGGGAAGAGGAAGCAGAGAAAATAAAAAAATAGAGTGAACGCCAGTTGTCAGAATTGAGAGAAGACCTAAAGAAGGAAAAAAGGACAATTAAAACTTACGAAAATAGCTTGAATGACCAAATGAAAAATACAGTCAAGAAAATAAAAGATACCTTTGGGGGAAAATAAAGGTGACTGGTGATAGTTTGTGTGATGGTTGAATTAAATTAAAGTCTTAGAGATGTTTTTGGGAAGCTCAAAGAGCACATTGACAAAAACAAAAAATTTTGTCAGAGAGAGAAAATTGCAAAACAAATTTTGAAAAAAATCAACACAACTAGTGACAAGCATTTAGCATGCAAGGGAATTCATGAATGTGCTCTTACATCAATAAAATAAACCTTTGTCTTACAAAACTGTCAGAAACTAAAGGAAGTAGAGGAAACTCTTGCCTTATTTGAGATAAAGCTCGCCAAGATGAATCAAACAACAACTGAAATGATAGGTCATCGTTTGTTGAGTCCTGGTCCTAGTAACTCATTAATGAATTTATTTGGAAGAGAAGCTTACAAAAAAAGGTTGGAGGAGACAATGAGCACTGATTTAGGTAAGCTTCCTCAGGACACAACCCATGAAGGAATTGCAAACTGCATCAAACCATTGACAAATTTGAATGCAGTATTGGAAGGATCATTTCTTTCAAGTCAATCTAACAAGTATGAATGGATGATGAGGTTGTAGGTGATCTACTATAACTTGACAAATATAAACCTTCTAAGCGATGAAGAATAGAGCTTATTAAACAAACTCACAGAATCATCTTGATCTAATAAAAAATAGTATGTGAAAGTACTTTCAATTTCAATCATCTCTATATTATTTATCTATTGGCTTGAATTGAGTTAAAATTAACAAGTCTAAACTTTGTTTTTTTAACAGGATCAATGTAGCATATGCTATAATGCTATTGCTAATTTACTAAACTGGCCTGTCAAATGCAGAAATGTACATTTGTAGAGATGGTGTACTGGTCTTGACTCTTACTAATTTTTATTTTGAGACTTCACATTAGGAAAATTGACCTGAAGCTATTGTTTCTCCGTTGTTTCTATAAAAGGGAATTCAGGGTCATTTTCTAAGGGTAATGAAATTGAAATTGGGTATTGATTCTTGAGTCATAATTCATTGTCAATTCACTTTTGCAAACAGAATCACACAGAGTTGTGTTCTACTTCTTACTACTATTAATGAATGAATTGTTACATTGTGTCATATTTGTAAATAAATTAATGAGAATCTCTATTTCTAAGAATTGTATCATATGAATTACTATGTTTTCAAAAAAATAAAAAAATATTTAAGAATTGTACCATATGAGCTGAATAATGCAAAAGAAAACCATTATTAATTGTAGAATTCATGAGATTATCAACCACATTCATGTTTTTGAATTTTGAAATTGGAATATGATATTATGCATGATTGATGAATGATGATTAGATACAGAAACTGATAGTAGACTACATCAAAAATCTTAATAAATACCTAGGACCTGATACTTGTACAAAGGTTCAAGTTGCCACATCATCTCATTATCAGGATTCTCAGATTCATCGCCATCAACTTCATAGCCTCCTTTCTTCTTCGATATGTTTTCTGCACTTTGCATACCTCGACTTAACTCAAGTTCAACACTAGCATTACCTATACCAGTACATGAGTCAATGATAGTCACATCATTATCTCTGGTACTCCCACTTTGGTTTGAAATGTTGTCCAACCCTCTTCTCTGACAGTTATTCCTCCACAATTTTAGTTCCTTGTTGTAAGGAAAAGTATGAACTTCATACCTGAATGTATAGAGCCTCAAGCAATTTTCCAAATTCTTGTCTAGTTTGTTTCTTAGCTTTGACTCTAGGAACCCCAAAGCACTGAAAACTCTCTCATCCTCCACCAACCTGAATATCATGATCAGACATAAATCAGCAAGCTTGAAAATTTATGATATTGAATCAATCAACATTTCACTCTCAGCTAGATATTTCCAAAGCCTTGTTTCTGATCCATCTTTGTGGGGGTTCTCCATAATATTATATTGTTCCCTCATTGTCTATGAAAAATGGCTCGATTGTTCTCTCAAATGAGATTCATCTAAAATTCTATTTGGAGTTACTCCATTTAACTCTATGGTTTTGCAAAAATGATCTATCAAAGTTAGTAGCTTATTTTGATAATCCTTCAAATTGTTCATACTCCAATATTGAGGAAACACAATAGACATAGATTCAAGTAGTTTGAATGGAGGGAATCTTACTCTAATATCTAAGGAAATATCATAGGTAATGCACTTCATAGAAGCAGTTACAGACTCAACGATCTTGGTAAATTCTTCCCTTTTAACACTTGATACTCACTTCCTATTCTTCCTTCCTGGTTCCTCAGACTCAACCCTGGCATAGTAGTATAATGGTATCTCAACTCTGCATACTTCTACACATAACTCCCTGTTTACACTGATCTTTAAAAAGTTGTCAGGATTGTCCAAATTTGTAATTTTAAGCCAGCTAGAAAATTTTACATCATCACATGATCGATAGAGATTATCTAGTGTCATGCATGTCAATTTACGAAGTGCAGCATATTTTGCAATATACATTGCTCTTTGCTGGGCCTTTATCATTATATTTCTCATTTCCTCCAGTAGGGGGAGAATACCTACTAACATTAAGAGTGTCTCTACATTAGTTAACCTTCGTAGCAGCTCAGGAAATTTGGGTAGCCCTGTTTCTTCATGAATTGAGTTCATTAGACCAAGCAACGATTGATATTCTGAAAACACTCGATGCGTTGGTCCATCCAAAGAGAGCCATCTACGATCATTATCCTTCAAAATCTTGTTCCCATCGGTGAGTCCTTCAGCAAAGTGTTGAAATTCCCTCAATCTTTTTGGACTTCGACAGAAGTATTGGTAGAGCTCTTTGATTAAAACTTCAATATTTTGTACTTGACCATGCTTGCTAACAACTCCAAAAGCTAGATTCATTCTATGGGCCATGTAGTGAATGGGAGTAACGTAGGGTGCATAAGAAGATTGTGTCTTTGTGCAAAGACCACCCCTGTGGCCTTGCATTACTGAAGCTCCATCCGCTCCAACACACACCAGCTTATTGGAAATTGTCATGTCATTTATACCTCCATATTCAATTAGAGATCTCTTTACTAGTTCAAATAGATTTTTATCTTTCACATTATCCTTCATTTTAGTAATAGTTAGTAGATGAGGTTGGTGGAAAAAATTGTGTACAATATAAACATGCATGCATACCCACGAAGTATTATATATTGTTTTAACCTTGTTTAAAGACAATGCAATAAAATTTGACTCTTTAATTTTTGCCTTTAGATCCTCGTTTTCAACATCGGCAAGACAACTTGCCCATTCTCATCCACTATTTAATGACCAATGACTGTTAGGATAGTTAGGAACTATTAGAAAGTGTAATAAAGCACTCAATGATGGGTAGTCTATCATAGGACGCCCTCTACTCAAAATATTAAAAACAACACTTAACTGAACAACTTTTCCCATTAGTTCTACTTCCAATGCTTTTCCAAAAC
>MU228421.1:1911452-1924173 GCA_018584345.1 Thuja plicata | reverse complement strand
AAATATTAAAAACAACACTTAACTGAACAACTTTTCCCATTAGTTCTACTTCCAATGCTTTTCCAAAACAAGCTTCAATAGAGCCTTTAACTTGAGCAGGCTTCATCTGTATATTCAGCTAAAATTCATATAATTCTACATTCCTAACATGCAGAGATTCATCCTTTGTTTTCCATCTTATCATTGATTTTTCAACTCCATCTATGGTTTTCTTTTCGTAAACTTTACCCATATGCTTCTCTATGGTGTCGATTTTTAACTCCAACCTCTTTTCCTTCTTATTTATCTTGTTGCTAATCTTACATCTACAATCTACCTGAGGCTAACCTTCAATTAGATTGTCCACTGGTTCAATGAATGGATACTTTGACACCCATTAGATTTGAAAATTCCTCGACAACTCCCACTTCCGATCATTTTTTGAATTGTTTTTTCTTCTCTTTTTCCCTGCACCATCATCATCTCTGACATTCTCAATCTCATCCAAGTTTATTATATCATTATGGATACTCTAGGTATTTAACTAAAAATCCTCTTCAAGTTCATCATGATCTAAGATATCAGGTTCGCCACCTCTTCAATATGTTGTGTAGTTTCAGGTTGTGAATCTTCAAAATCTACTTGTGATGAAGCAACTTCTCGATTTTGGACAGAAATATTTCCAACACCATGACCAAAGTATGATGATAAGGTTCTGCATTTTTCTGGCCTCTCTTGGCTTTCCCCACTTGCAGGAGCCTTACCCTTATTCTTGTTACCCTTATTTTTGTTCGACATCTCCATTTTCCAATGACTTCCACTACAAAAAAAATGTTAAATTGTTGAAGAAGTGCCAATAGACTATAATATATATATATGATTCTATATATATTGGCCCTAAAATCATGTCTAAGGTCTCCCAGGTCACCATTGTTCACTAACTGGTTACCACTAAATAATAATGAACTCAAAATTATAGAGTCGTAGAATAAGTATCACTTACCTTTGCCTCAAATTAAATTGTAGTCGCTACTCGCCAATGCAGTATGTAGTTGCACTCAACAATCTGAAACTTTTCTATTGATCAAATGTTTTTATACTATCCTTATTTGACAAATTTGGTAAAGCCCACATAATTTTAACACATCTTTTGTTATTTGCGAGGCAATTATGGGTTGTCCAATACGAAGGTATGATTAATAGAGTTGGAGAATTTGGGTCAGATTGAGACACGTGTCTACAAAATGCTAGGCAAATTTGGGGTGGCCTATAAATATAAATGTATAAAACTATTAGTGAATATAGGCCGTCCATTTGGGTCACTTATAAATTATAGGCAAATTTTCAAAATTTACAGGGACCAAAAATTAGATTCCATTGGCGATGATGTGTAAGAAAAGTAGAAAATTAAATAAAATGATGGGTGATGGGCTCACGCATTGGTCCCAATATTAATAATTGTCAGGCGATAGGTTCAACCTAATATATGAAAAAAAATTGCCAATTCCCCGCTCGTCAACATGCGACATTCGCCAATTGGAAAATAATCACCACTAAAGTTTTCACTGAATCTCTTTACAATTAAAACATAAAAGAGGTAATTTACCTTCGTATCTACCTTTGCCTCGCTGCAATCGTCTAGACATTAGTGCTTCAATCTCATCAAGTTCTTTGTCATCACTATCATTTCTCATAGTGTGTTTATGACTCGACTTACTTATTATCAAAGAAGATTTGAATGCAGACTCAATAGATGATAAGACACTGTTGTCAAAGTTATTCATCTCAAATGAAATAAGTCTACCAACCAAGCTATCTAGAGTGACACTGTTATTTTCTATTTCTCTTATTTCTTGTATATAAAATACTCTAATAGCATAAATAGGGAGTAAGGTTCTTAGGATTTTACTTACCACTGCTTCTTCTTCAAGTACACCTCCTACTCCTCGGATAGCATTGACTACCTCTTTGATTTTGTAGTTATATTGAGTGATATTTTCTCCTTCTTTCATTCTTAGGTCATCAAACCTTCCTCTTAGGATTTCTGCCTTAGCTCTTAGCACATTAGCATCTCCTCCATGTACTAGCTTCAATTTGTCCCACATTTGCTTTGCAGAGGTGCATGTTTTGACATCTTCAAATTCAGCATCAGAGTGAGGAAGCAAGTTCTATCATCATAGAATTGTGTTCATACTTTTCTTTCGATTGATCAAGTGTGTGGGGTCCTGTAGGCAACACAAATTTAGTATCCAAGTATTGAGTAACATCATTTCCAATACCTGAAAGGTGGAGTCTTATCCTGCTTTTCCATGATGCAAATTTGTCTTTGTTCAACTTAGGCACATCCCTTTTTCTCATCTTGTGATCTTTAGCTTAGGTCGTTAAACCTTCCATTCAAGAACACGAGCTCTGATACCAATTGTTAGAATAAATGAGAGGGGGGGTGAATCAGTCGCCTAAAAAATTAATCCAATAAACCAACCAAAAATTTACATCTCAAATATACAAATCTAGTTATCCTCAATCCTACAAGATGTATTCCTTTAAATAATCTTATCAAATAACTACTTCTCGGAGTTCACTGTTTATCCTTATTCTTAAGATTTACCAATTAGCAGTCTAACCTTTACCAAAATACAGTAAATAACTTAGTGTTTACCAATCATCTTATTTTAGTAATGTGTAAATCAAAACATCAAATAAATGAACCATATACACATTTGACACATGGATTTTTAACATGGAAACCCTGTTAAGGGAAAAACCACTTGGGACCGATAACCCAAAATTTTCACTCTTCTAAGTGAGATCGGTGAATAGCTAACCCTGTTAAAGGTTACAAACACACTATTAAGTGCGACCTTGTTAGAGGATTCAAATATAATAGTTTGTCACTTGATATCTAGCATTCACTATGCTATCTTCATGAAAACAATTTTGATACTCCTTGGGATGTATCTCAATATATAAAGGATTGTTAAGTCCTGCTCGGTTAAGAGACTTTTTGATCCAATGGTTAAACTGAAGCAATAAATGATCTGTTCATAAATACAACTATATTTTGTAGATTTTTAGATCTATTGTAAGATCATAATACCTTTCTTATCAATGTTTCCTTTCTATTCCTTTGCTCCACTTCTTTCTACTCAGTGATGTTATTACTTCTCTATTTCTTGGTGTCATATAAGCTATGTTCTTCAGCTTGTTTGATCAGGTCTGTATGAAGACTTCTTTCTTCACCAGTTTCTCTTTAGAATCTTCTTCTCTTCACCCCCTAATTCACAATGAATTATCTTATCTCTTTTATAGACATGATTTGACCATTTCTAAGTCCTTATCTTTCTTGTTCTTGACGTGATCTAGAAATCTCGCCATTCTTTCTTTAAAACATGCTTTAGTTTTATCCCACAGATTTCTCCTTGACGGTTGGAATAGAACTGACTTTAAAACTCTATCTTATCTCTACCTTTTAACTTGTCAATGAAAATAATGTAATCAACCAGTTAACTCCATCTTTAGCTCCTACCAGCTAAGTCTTTTTTCATTTCTAAACTTCAGTTCTGATCAGTGCTTAACTCCTAGTTTGCTCAGTCTTGACTTCAGTTGTCCTCAGTCATCTCTGTCCATCGGGGTTGTCTGTATGTTAGGAAAAAATGTGGCATTTAGTTATGATCGGTAATGCTTTCTCGGGTTTCTTTCTTGGGTATCACTATGACTATTCTCTCGGTGTTCTCTATTTTTCGGTGTGCACTGTCCATCGGTGTTTGTTGTCACTTGGTGTATACTGAACTTTTATGCATTAATGATAACATAACCTTTATTTCTTTGGTTCTTTGAACTCTTTGACAATATTGAATATGACCAATTAGATTATAGCAAGTTGACATTAATGACAATACAATATATTAACTAATTTAATATCTTGCATTAACTTTCTGCATCTCGGTGATCATCAACTTAATAACTTCAAACATTCAATCAGTTATAGTTCATCAAAAAACACTAGCACATGTCAACATTCCACATCAGAAGTTGTCACAACACATTTTCAAACTAGGACAACAACTGAGTGTAATTGCGACATGGATGACATGGTTATTGCATCACTAAGAACAATTTATGAATCACCAAAGAATTCCACAACCAAGACAAATTCCTGAATCTATCTACATAAGTATCAACACATTTTCAACCCTGATTTTCAGAGAAAAAGGCTTCCAAAAAGCACAAACGAAGCACTGACATTAACAACTATAATTTATCATTATTTGAAGTTGTAAATACATTTGAACCACTCAGACTTTTAGACATAAGAATACAATATTGATGCATAGATAAACACCTATTTCTTATTAACACAGATATACTAGGCCCTATCTTCATAAAAATCCTCTAAACCACAATGTTTGACATCAATAACAACAAGCTGAAAAACATATTTTTCCAACATGACATGACATGAAAAGTAACTTTCCTTCCTTTAGATACCTTTTCATTAATAATTGCTACTTGTTGACTCTTCTTGACACTCAATTTCCATCATTCCTTTGAAATTAATGACAACAAATGTTCAACGAGTATTGCACACACATGGTATAAACCTTATTATTGCATTGAATGACTATCTTGGTAGATAGGTTGAGGAAAATGTAGTAAACCCTCTTTAGAGACATCACTATATTGTTAAAGAAGCATCACTTGGTGTAGAGCCTCTGATTAATAATTATGTTAAATTAGTGCAATATCATAAGGAGGGTTGAGGATTGAGAATTAAAAATCTCCAAAGACAATTGGGATCTTTGTAAATCAATAAGCATCCTATTTTTCAATTGCTTAAAGAAAAGAAACCTTGAGAAGAATCAAATATAATGTGTCATATTCAAAATCAAACTATATTCAAACAAAGGTTAAATAATAGATAAAGTAAAACTATAGTTAAAAATTCATTTTGAATAATATCAAGGGACATGTGATTGATTATGTCTATTGGAGGAAAAAGGTATTTAAGAGAAACCTATCAAGGAGAAGAAGCATCATCTTGATCAAATTTTTTATCTAAATTTCACTCTTTATGGATCATAGACTCTTATTCAATAACTTGAGGATGAAAACCCTCAAGGCATAAAGTTAGAGGATGAAAACCCCTCATTTTCATTCATGAGTTAGTAGATGAAAACCCCTCATTTTCATTCATGAGTTAGTAGATGAAAACCCCTAGTCTAAGTAGATTTTATTAGGAATAGGGTATTATACATCTTGTACAAGAAATGATTACTTAATTCTATAGAATAAATATTAATTTGTGGTGCATCATTATGAGGTGTATTTAGCCACGTTAAATATTATTTGAGCCTGCTTACAATGTTCTATATAAAATTGGATAGATATTTTATGTTCAGGTCGCATATGGGGAAAATATCATATATTGGAAAACTTAGTACCAAAAATTTGATATTATGGTCAATGGTTTTGTGGACTCGTGGTTTTGAGGTACATGGTTTTACCTTACCCCTTGGTGTTTAGTGTAAGCTTGATTCTATAAAAGAAAAAAAATATTTAGTGGTTGAAGTTAGTTAATTAACTAGTTGATTATTGGGCTTGGTTGTCACTAAATTGAGCTCTTTTTAAAGAGTATAAATATAAATCATTGCATGACATATGTGGATACATGTTTGGACACATGGTGAATGTATTAGAGGACCTTGGTATTTTAGAAGTATTCATGGAGACTCTATAAGTTCTCGTAACATCTTCATTGTTGATAAATACACTGAGTGTGGATTCTTTTGGAGGTTGAGTTTTCCCCCTTAGGGTTTTCGCAAGGTATAGCTTCTCTTATCTTGTGGTATGACTTTGATATTTGGATATAGTTATTCCATAAGCTTGTATGAATGCTCTTCTCTTATAGAGTTATGTAGGAAATAATGTTATTAACCTATATTATTTTCCTAACAAATTTGAAGACAATTCAAAGAAATTTTATTTATGATTATTAATAGTAAATACAAATTATAATTATTTTATATAAATCTATTCTAAATATTATCTTTGAATTAAAATAGACTAGAAAAATTATAGTTCTCCAAAGTTCATACCATGTTTATAATTGGCCATGTTGTTATAATTGCACCTTAAATTTTATTATTTAAAAGTAAATAAAGAAAACTGAAGGGGGCATTACATTTTATCTCCATTATACATTGATGAGTTTTTTTATACCATTTAATCATAAAATTATATTTTCAAAAGGCGGAGGGGAACCTTTAAAGCTCACACAATTTGGCAAGGGCTTTAGGAAAGAAAGGGCGTTCAAGATATAATTGTCATGCTATCATTGTCATTTTGGTTGAACAAACATAATGTTGAGAAAGAAGCTTTTGATTAGAAATCCACATTTGAATTATGATTATTTTTAAATTAGTCTCATTCATTCCACTTCTCAAAAATAATGTTTGAAGCAAATTCTCAAAACCAAATTAGACATCTTACTATATTATTTATAACTGCATCTTGTAGAGGAATTCTTTGCTAAAAAAGAATCAGTCCTTTCATACAAATTAAGACTCAGAGAAAGAAAAAAACACTAAGTTGAAGAGAGTGAAGATATTGCCTAGATGCATTAAAGAAGAAAGGCAAGTCCTATGTTTTTTATTTATTAGGAATGTTTACTAGGGCTTTATCTATTATGTCTAATTGTCTTTTGGGGATTTAAATTATGAAGTTTTCTTTGATTCATATCATCAATAGTTAAGAAATATATTTATTATATATTAATATGTTATTAAAATTGATATCTTAAATACATATATCTAAATAAATTAATTTAGAAGTATTTTATTCATTTTTTTTAAAAAAATTTATTTATTTTGTTTACTTTACTAAAAGTTATTTTATTTATTAAGAAGTATTGTACATTTTATAATTATTTAAGAATAGTTTTGTTTTTATTTTTACTTTATTTTTGAGCTATTTAAGAATGCTTAATCCTCAAAAGCTACTCTGACCCTCTTGACTAGAATTACCAACTAATAGATTTTTGGCTAGAACTATGCATTTGCTCATTGGGTACATTTGATCTCAAGTCATTTGTGGTGGTATAAAAACCTACGTTAACTAGTGTGAAAGCACATTAATTTATTTGTATTTATTCAAAAATTACTTTAAAATTTATGTTTGTTGTGTATATGCACATAATTAATTTTAAATTAAAAAATTTATTTATTTAACAATACTTTTGTTTTACTTTAGAACTATGTATTTATTTAAAATTCATTCTATTTACTTAAAAGCTATTTTATAATTAAGTTTTTATTAAAAATAAATGTTCTTTCTAAATAGTTTTATAAACAAGGTCACCATACTAATATTAATATGAATATTAATCCTAATATGAATATTTTCATCCTATATATAAATTAAATTTGATATATACTTTTACATAATCGATTAATTATATAGTGATTTATATAATTGTAAAAATGAATAATATCATAAAACTTTGTTATATAAGCTAATTAATTAATACAAATTAACCTAGACAATTATAAATAACTTAGAATATTAACTTTTAACAAATATAATAAATATGAAAATTTTAGGTATTTAATAGCTTAATATAAAGCAAAACTAGATGACCTAGTGCAACAAAACTAATATCTTGATTGCACATGATTCTTGGGGTTGTATTCAAACATATGCTCTTTTATTGATTGATTCCATAATAGTGAATCCATTTTACTTTATGTGGATCTAGTCCCTATTTGACATATCAATCACTTTTATTATATAGTTTGTTTACATATTTGCTCCTTCTTGACTATTAAGGATTGGTGACAAATAAAAAATAGTACATGAAAATCATGCAATTGTAAGGGTCAATTTATCCTAGCTCAGCCTCTTTGATTAGACCAATTTTATGATCATGATAAATATTAGAAAATAACAAGCATACATTTGAATGATCTAAGTATTGATTTTAGTATTCTTTTTAATGCTTCAAATCAAAGTTTTCTTATTCAAGTGCTCCTTGAATGCTATGGAATTTTTAATGTTGACTAGCTAATCAATCAATAGGAAAAAAAAGGTGCAACTTAATCACTTGGAATTTTAAATTTAATTTTTTTTATGTTAGATCCATATTGTTTTGCGTTGCTTATAGATTTAGCTTTAGTTTTTTGATAAGGTAAATATAAATTATAATAAAAAAAAATTCTAAACAAATTAAAGTTGCACTAATTAATCTATAAAATTAATAAATATAAATTCACATAAGAAATATAAGCTGGGGTAAATAAACTCAATATTAATGATGGCATGACATTTAGGTACTTGGCTTTGGAAATGACAATGAAGATAGAAACTGTATGCACTACACAACTTGATAACCTAGTTCCAAAATGATATCCTCGTAGTACATACTTATGAGGATATTATGTAAATATTTTATTTGAAAGTCAGTTCAATTTCATGCTTTAATCTAACCTTTTATGTGTGATCTTGATCTAACAATGTATAGTTATTTTAAAATAAAAGATATATTTTATGAAATTAACACAACCAATTTATATTTATTGTATGAATGAAACATGTATTCATACACCAATACTAGAACTTGCAAACAATTTTTCCAAAAATGAACAACCATGTATAAAAGAATTATCATCATTTATATATGAAGGGAAAGAAAATTAATAATGAGTAACTATGTTCATTGTAATGTGGGATCAAATTCAAAATTATAAAAATTGATTCTTTAGATCTTTAAAAAAAACTAATAAGACTTGGAACCTTTAGGAGATCACTTAATAACTATAAAATATTGCCAATGTGTTAATTAAAATAAATTAAATAGATGAGAAATATCATCCATATCCAAATCTAGATAGGTCAAAAGAAATGAAGTTAAAAACAAGACACCATTTAAACATAAAAGACACCACTCTACTACCACAAAGTTCAAAGAAGCATCAAGCATGTGACCCTAAACCTCCACACGATCAAAAGAAACTAAATGTTAATATTGGCAATAGATAAGGTCATTAAAAAATCTAGTACATGATTATTAAAAATTTCATAGTATAGATAATGGATCCATGCATATGAAGAGTGATATTGGAAAGAGACCCTCTTTGTACTTCCTTATCTCAGAGGATATTGGTAATTTTGATTTTTTATATGCTCTATCAATCATACATACATGGTATAAGTATAGTAATTTCAAATTGTGATAACCTAAGACAAGAGAAATAAAGGAATAAAAGGTATTGAATATGTTTCCCACATTAATCTATGAGAGAAGGTATCTAAAATTATTAAAATAATCATACAATTAATAATAAATAAATAGAAAATAAACATTCTATAATAAAATTATTTATATGAGGAAAATCCTTTCAAGAGAAAAACTCTACACTCCAAACCAACTGAATATATTATTCAATGATCAAAGATTAAAATAAAATTGCATAGTCAATGTTTTAGTCCCACCTTCCTACTTCCTCCTTATCCTACATATACATGGAGTTGTTTTTGTGCAATCTATACACATTTTCATGATGATTTTTAGTATTTAATGAGCATATTTATTTTCTTAAAGTTCTTTATTGCAATCATTTTATTACTGCTCCAACACGGTATCAAAGCCATGAATCATAATTCTCTTCTAAATTTTAGTTGAATCCAACATTTAGTCCTATTATAAGTATATCATAGAGCCAAACAAATATCTATCAAACCTAAAAGATCAAAATTAGCGCGAAATGCCTATCAAAGTTTATCACAATTATTTTTCAATTTTGTTAACCCTATACCCTTTGTATTGTATGCTCTATACAAAATTGCATACCCAAGTATGGATTTCTTAGTTTGAGGTTATTTTCTATATAAAATTTAAATTTTACTAGCCTCTGTGGTTTATTGTTTGGTGTTTTCTTAATGATTTGGATTCATTTTATCATAAAATGTTTTATAAGTTTTTTAGCCCTTTGTATTGTATGACCTATACAAAATTACAAACCCATGTACGAATTTCCATTTTTTATTGGTATATGACAACCTTATAACCCATCAAACACTCCACAAATTTACACCTGCGAGCTCAAAAATCTAGCATAATCACAAAGTCTATGAACACAATGGCCATGGAGGGCTTGAACCTTGGTGAAAACCTTACCAACGAAGTGTTTCAACCACTGCTCTAAATGAGTCACCCCACTCAAGTATGGATTTATTAGTTTGAGGCAATATTTTTAATACAATCAATCTTTTTTAAATCTAGATGGTTTAATGTTTGGTGTTTTCTTAATGATTTGGATTTATTATAAGGGCCAAGCTCTTTCATGGAAGATTCAAGCTATTTTCTTTTATTAATTTTCTAAATTATCTTATTTATTCAAACTGGTTTTTATTGTTAGGTTCATGGTTCCCCATCAATATGGTTTGTAGTTTCTTTCAGAGTTCATTTTTTATGCACCAGGGTAAACCTTTTTATCTAGCTTGCATGGCCTCACAACAAGGGTCTCCACCCTAGTGGAGTCTAAGATTCCAACCCTTAACTGTGACCTCCATATTTCAAACAACAGTTGCATTTTCTTCCTAGCATATTGTATCTCTCCAAAGATGCCACTATAATACCCTTCCATGTGACTCTATTTTTGTTATACGTTCAAATGTGTGTGATGATACTTCTAGTGATTTATGTTTTGATGGCTACTTTGATGATATGTGATTACTACTTATATTTTTCTTATGATATATGGTGTTGATTATTTACTTGTTTATGGCATACTGATATATACTAACCCATGTACGTAATGATGTTTTGATTATTTCTAAGCTTATTCTATTGATTCATGATTCTCTTGTTGATATTTATATATGAAGACATAGGATGTTGTATTACTCACTCATGAGGCCCATATAATGTCTCAATTCCCCCTTCATTATTTGTTTCTATTTGACATGATATGTGTGTGTGTGTGTGTGTGTGTGTGCATATTATTGTGTCATGGTGTAGGTTTGTAGGTACGGGCATAGACTCCACCTGATTTTGCAACTCTAAGTGTTCCTTCACATTCTCAATGGAGTTGAAATTGGAGATAACATTAAGGCCCAAACTATCTGACCTAGCCCAACCATCATCCCATTGTTAGAATTCAAAGAATTCAATCATCAAGATCCACTATATGCAAAATACCCATCACAAAAGAAAAGAATGAAGGCACAACTCATAATGATCTGAAATATGAAATATTCATTTAGAGAGAGAATAGAGGGAATTATAAAAGAATTAATAATTACAAAGAGATCAATCTTCATAAAGGAGATGGAACACCTGAAGGTGGAGAAACTAGGTTGCATGATAATAATTACTAATAGAATTAATTATTATATGCCTAAAGTTTAGCTTAAGTGAACTAGAGATAAAAAAAAATGACTTAATAATTAAATCAATAATGATTTAATTAATAAGTAAAAAGGTGACTTAATAATTAAATCAATAATGATTTAATTAATAAGTGAAAATATATTTTTTCTCTAACACCCCCCTTAACATAAACTTAGGGAGAAGTTAAAAACCTAGAAACTGTTAGAGTATTATTTCATTTTACTCTAGTTGCTTAAGCGTCTCTTAGGTGCATTATTAATTAACTCTTAATTAATAATGTGCAACCTAGTATTTACCTTTTAGGGTTTCGTTCACCTTTATAAGGTCAAACTTTGTAATTGTCTTTCATTAATTCAGATAATATTTTTGCTCTTTCATGGTATCAAAGCCTTGCTGTTGCAGCTTTTTCAAGTCTGGTTGGAGCTGTGGATCAAGCCCTCTCTTTCTGGGGTTTTCTAGAGGTTTTCTGTCACTTTGAAGGAGGCACGACCTTCTGGAGAAGATTAAACAGAAACGAACGCTGCCATTGCGTTCAGAAGGCCCGGGAGAGTCAAAATACATAAAACTCGACCTCGTTTGGTCTCCGTGACCCCAGGGAAAATTTTCGACCCTACTAGGGCCGTACGGACATGCAAAACGAGAATTTTTTTTAAAAAAATCATTTTTTTAAACTATTTTCTGCGTTTAAAAAATGCCTCCGGTGCAAAACGAATCGCGCCTCCCGCGCGCAACCGGAGGGCCACCGCCGCCGGCTGAGATACCGGAGCCCCACCGGCCCACCACCGGCGAACCCCCGCCGCGCCGCCGCGGCTAGCCGCCGCCCGGCCGCCGCTCGCGCCCGGCCTGGTCTCCGCCTCCGCTCCGCCAGGGAGCCACCCCAGCCGGCGTCTCCGCCCTTCCGCCACTGGCCGGCAAACACAAGTGCAGGGCTGACGTCACCCTGATGTCAGCACCCGAAAATTTTTTCCGGCATAAATTCAAATTTTTCCTGTGATTTCCAATTTTTTCGGCGGCCGCTTTATTTTTTTCGGCATGACGTCATGCTGACGTCAGCGACGGCCCCGTGACGGTCATATGGCCGTCAATTTTTTTCCCATGTCTGGTTTTTTCCAGGGAGTTATTTGTTTGGACCTCCTGTTGGTTTTTTGCTCATAACTTGGGCATACGGTATCATTTTTCGAAAAATGAAATACCGTCGGAAAGGTGTTTCTGAGACGGACGCATTGGTGTAGGTCTCATTTCATGATTTCTCCATTTGGTTGCTTATTTTCATAGTCAAATTCGTGCCTTTATTTGTGCTCCTGTTCGGCTTCTGGAACTCAGGTTTTCTCTCATTTTTTCTTCTGTGCTTTCAGT
>MU228421.1:1833929-1853142 GCA_018584345.1 Thuja plicata | reverse complement strand
TTTGGGTTTTCTGCATTTGAGACCAAGTCAATTAAAGTCAATTAGGAGGAGAATTTGCCTAGTATAATAGGACTTCGGTGATGAGAAAATTGAAGGAATGCACCAAAATTGATTAGGATTATAAGGTCCCAATTTTGGGGTGTTACAAGTTTGATTATTATTTTTTATTTGTCAGATTGGAGCTTGGAATTTATTTCTTAATTTATTTTTTTCTCTGGTTCTTTCTGCATTCATGAGGTATGAAATTTAATCTTCATAATGGAAATGGATTCATGCATGTTTTTATTATCTTGATGAAGAAAATATTACAGTTTTGTTAAGTCTACTTGTAGATTCTCTGTATTAGCATTGTTGAGTCAATTTCTTCTTTTACGACTATTGTTGCTCCAAATCTTTAAAATGTGTGTGATCTATACTTTCCTTTTCTTGGATGCCACATGTACCAAATTTAATCCTTGGTCCATTTGATGTCTACATTAAAAAATTGCCAATCTTGCATAAATTACATCATTTACACTTTAAGTATCCCATTTAGGCATTATTCATGTGAAATCCATTTATTATTTCCAAGAAAATTATTATACTTATTGTAATTCTTGTCTCTTCTCTTCCTTAGATTCATCTCTTATGGCCTGCATATCAGCACAGAGTAACCACACACCTTTTTCCATGTATTTGCATGCAGTTTAGAGACCAACATCTTCTATATTTTGTGAATTAATTTTAGCCAATTAGGCATGGTTTTCAGATTAATTGATTTCATTATCGCTGAAAATGGAGTGTGGATTGTGCTACCTTGATTTTTTGTGTGTTGAACCAATATGGAGTGTGTCACTGTTTCTTCTTGTTGAGTTTTGAGTGAAGAGATTGACCCTTACGGAACCATGTAAGGTATGTAGTGTGCTCAATCCATACAAGTTGTTCATGGGGCATGAGGACCATGATTTTTGTTATGAAATATTTTTTCTTCATCACTTTTAGGATTTTGAAATGTTAATAGTTCTTTAAAAGAGGTTTTTATTTCCATGTTTCTTCATTAGCCAAGACAAAGTGTTAAGGAATTGTGTTTCTTGTAAGTATGATTTAACCAAGTGAATCTTGATTCTTTTTTATGTTTCTTAGACAAATAGCTCATTTTTTCCCTTACATTGTCTCATGTCATTCCCTTGTGTAGTATATCTTATACTATTTGTATGTCATTTGTTTATACCCATGAGTTGCATGATGTATGAGAAGATTATTTTGTGTTGCAACCATTAGGAATCTTTCGAGGTGATTTCCAACACCTTTATTTGGTTAGTGTATAGAATTTTTATTTAAGAGGGGGGTTCATCTTCTTTAGAATTTGAAGTTTTCTTTAGATACATTTGGCCTCATTCCTATCTATGCATATTTCAGTTTGGGAGTACTTTATTTAGTATTGAATGACATTTTACACAATTATGTATCCCCTCTTTATAATCTTCAAATTCTCATTTGTGGTGTCTTCGTGTTAAAATTTTATGGTATCTTGATCTTGTAATTTGTATTTACCTGGATTCATTTCTGATGGTTTGCTTGGTGCACTAAAGATTTATTGTGCTCATGGGGATCTAGTTTTAATTGATGGAATGAATATAAAATTATGCTCTTCAAATTAGCTACGATGCTTCAAGAAATCAAAAACATGAATTTGAATTGGAATCAAAGAGGGGTTCCTGTGAGATTCTTATCTTGATATGTATTTAATGATGATCATGACCAATTTTTACATCCCTTTGGATATGTTGGGCATCACTGGATTCTATTGGTGATTTTTTGAGTTATTATGCTCTTTTGTTTTTTCAAATTTGTGGGGGTGGATTTCAAGGACTATGGTTAGGAGAGTGACTCACTATGTGGATTGGGGCCCTAAAAGGTTGCCAAGGTAACCCTTGTGGAGTTAATAACCAAGTCATAACATATTAAAATGAATCAGGTTGGAATAACACATTAATCAAGATAATTATGTTTCCTCACCCATGGCCTTGAGATCTTGTATAGACTAAGAATGGGTTTGAGAAGGCTTGGTGGTCTATGGGGTGTTGATCTATAAAATTGTCTTCTTTGTCCCCGTGATAGGTTATCAATTCCACTTGAGTTCTCACCTGGGGTTGGGGTCTAGTGAGAGGCTCCCAGGGTAACCTAGGATAGTGGGCATATATGTGATTAAACTCTCCTACATGTGTCTTATGATCCCCTCAAGTTATCTTTCTAATTCTCCTTTGGTATCATTTCTAGTATCCCCTTGTGTATTCCTAACTTTAGTTCCTTAGTTTATCTTGTGGTATCTTTTGTGGTTGTCACATGGGTTTCCTATACTATTTCTTGTAGCCTTGTCTTTGTTTTGGTATGTGTGGTGTGGTGCCTTGTGTTTATCTCCTAGTAAAAATGGTTGGGCAAATGGGCTTCACATGGTTGGGTGGTAGCAATCTTGTTCTCCATCGAGGTTCAAATTTTTTTCTGTGATCTTACTAGATAGGCTATGCATCTCCATTTCAGGTTTATGATTCATGTTGGTAGATGATTATTATTGTATATTTGTGTTATGCTATGTATCACTGAGTATATTTATTAATGTTGTATTATACAATCCTTAAGGAGGTGAATACAAATGTAACTATAAATATGCAAGAATATATTATTTAATTGTAATGCATAGAGTTAGATAGCTCAATATTGGTATCAACTATCATTACTTAAATATGATATCTCATTATGGATTAGGAGCATTAGTATTTGAGGTTTTAAATTAATATAGTTTAATGATGTTAATCTTGTGCATTATCTCATTATTGTTTAATTGATCTAATCATTTAATTATATGGTTCTTAGTAGCAACGTTGGGGAACCTAAGAGAATGTAGTCTAATGTTTGATCTTTATTAATTATTCATTTTAATAATGTAATGTATCATTATATATTTTTGCAATCAAAATGTTAAGTTGAATTTGTTATTGTTTTTTTTTTTAATTTTCATGTTCTTTAGTAGTTTCATGTTCGCCCTCATGGGTTCCCTGGCAGGGTGTTACATATGGTATCAGAGCCCAAGTTTCTACACTGGGAACTTTGGGACTCGTGTGTTCATGATATATTCTTTATGTGTATTCTTGGGTCATGTTGATTAATTCTCATCCTTCTATTTTTTTTCTTTAGAGTGGCTTAACCCCTTATTTTATGGTTGCAATAAATTGTTGGAGGTATTTTTCTTGTAAATTCTCTTTTGGATTTGTGTTTACTCATTGATGTCAAGTTTAATCTTACTTGGTTTTATGCCCTCCTGATGCTTAGATTTAATTGAATGTGTATTAATTTTGCCTATGCATTGATGTTTGTTAGAAAATGTTAATTTGGTATCATTTTGAGGTAACTATATCCCTGATGTTTAATGTATATTGTAATACCCACCTATAGTTTTCTTTCAGTTTCTTGTGTCTTACTCTTTTAGGCTATTGTTTCAGTTACTATGCCGAATTCTTTTGGGCTATTCTGTTGTGAGAATTTACTTTCAGTAGTTGGATTACGTATGGATTTATGATTCTATATCATCTATTAGAAATAGATGATGTTTCATGATGATTATTGCATCTACATTGTATTAGATGTATATGAGTACTTACCCCATACTAGCATGTGTATGGTTAGGTTACATGTGTATGTATATATGGCGTGTTGGGTGTGGCAGATGACAGAGATGTAGTTACTTGCATTTGCGAGATCCACACATTTGACTGATCCCTTTGCTATGATATATTTTGGACGTACATGTGTGTGCTTGTTGTGACAGGTTTACAGGTACAGTGCATCATCATCCCTGAATTGGCAAGAGTGAGCGTGCCCATAATACATCTCAAATGGTAAAGAGGGGAGTTAGTAATCAAACCCAAAACCCTAACCTAAACATACTTTGTCCTAGGATTGGACAAGAATCAGTTTGTCTACCCTACCTGAATTCGTCCAAGGGATAGGAATTCATGGTTACCTCCTAGTTGGTGTATTGTGTTGCATTTTAGTTGTCTTCTGTTTGAGTGTCATTATTTTTTTATTAGGATTTAATAATTGTCAAATTAATTATTTTCATGTTTTGGTTGTTGAATTAATTGAATAATAAATATAGGGTATTTAATTAATATAATTAATTAAATACCTATGCTTAATTATGAAATTAGTTTAAAATGCAATTTTAGAATATTAATTTAAGCTGAGTATTTCATTCAATTTTGAATTATTGAATTTAAATTGAATATTTGATTCAATTTTAAATGGATAAAAGCTCTTTTGATTTTTGTGAGTATATTTAATATATTTTGCATTTAAAATAAATGAATAATCATGTTTTTAGGAAAAAAAAATTTCTTCCTTTTTTTGAAAATCAATTTATGTGAAATTGGAATTAGAGAGGGTTTTAATTTTTAATTTTTAATGTTTTTCTCTCAAAAAAATAGAAAAAGAAGGAAAGTTGTGTGCTTCTCTTGTTTTATTGAAAAATTAAGGTTTGAGTCTTTATGAGGATACTTTCTGTCATTTTAGAAGTGACACAGGTTTTGGATACAAGTTTTGAGAACTCTGGAATTTTGATGTCGTTTTGTTGAAAAAAATTTGCTTAAAGTGTTGGATTGGATGGGGAAAGAGATTGTTGCATGTGGTTTTCTTTCAGATTCAGCTGCAGAGATCGAATTGGAAAAGGATCAAGACTTTCGGGTTCATAATCTTGAGTGCAAATTTTGAGTGGTTGAGGTAGGGTTTAAATACACACTTGTTGTATTCTCGTTCTTGAAAAAATGGGTCTCCATGTTTAAATATCAAATGCCTGTTTAGTAGCTCGGTTTATGTTTATTGTTTGTGCAATAGGCTCTCAATAATTATTTTGATTCATTTGGAAATGCAAAGTAAACTAGGTTTTCATTGTAGAAAATAAACCCTAAAAATATGAAAATGAATTGCTTAGGTTTTGGTTGAAAATTGAAAGTCTTGTATCGAAATGATTATGTTGATTATGTAGAAAATTCCATTTATTAAAGGAAATCGGCCTACAATCTGAACCTTAGAGAAAACAAAGAAAAATAAAATCTTGCTATAAATTTTGCTTGATGAAATCTCCTATATTTCCTTAAAATTTCATTGAAATTAAAGTGTAAGTTAAATTAACGCTTGTTGGTTTTCAAGGAAAAAAAATAAAGAGTTTAGCAAATTAAACCAGTCAATTAAAAAATGGAAATATTCCTATACTTTACTATATCCTTAAAATATATATATATATATATATATATATATATATATAAAACAAAAAAAAAATTTCTTTAAAATTTTTTTTGTAAAAAAAAATATAAAGTGGTAGGGAGGTGGGCCCTCAAACCCCCACCTCCACACTATCGTACTCTGTGGGCAGCACCGTCAGTACTACAATACACTGTCGTGCATGACAGTGCACTGTCGGCACAACAATGCCTGTCATCTGACAATGCCACTACCGTGACGGCAGTGACTGCTGCCAGCAATGGGCACAAGCCACACTGTGCGGCCAGGGTGGTGGGGCCAAGTGGTTTCCCCCATGTTAAATGCTTTTTATTATAAAAAAAAAAAGAATTTTTTTTACGTAATTTTTAATTTATTTAATTTTAATTTTTAATTAATTATAATTATTAATATTTAATAATTAATCTAATTAGAATTAAATGTTATAAATTAATTTTAGTATTAAATATGGTAATTTTATGGTTACTATTCTTTAGGGTTCTTTTGTTAAAATCAATTTATATAGGATTTTCTTTATAAATTAATTTTAAGAGGTTAATAATGTTTGTTGTTTTCTTTAGTTAGATGTAATTAATTGTGATTCAATAGTTATAATAAATGCATTGATTTTTATCAAGAGTTGTGGAATTAATTATAGAAGAAAAACTATTGTTTGTTAAATGGAACTAGTGTCTTTAGTTAGCTCAATGGTGATGTTAAATTAGTCAGTTATAAGGATGAACTTAGTAAATATTTGACTTATTTGAAGTAAAGTGTTAAATGTGAGTGTTATCTATCTGATTATGAATTGGTTATACATTATGATTATGGGTTCAGGATTTAGTTTTTCCCTAGAAAAGTCCAGAGGCTTTGGGATGTGTTTTTTGTGTTGTGCCCTGATAATAATTCTGATTTGGTCCTTTATACCAACCCTTAACCTGGTTCAGTTGATATTTATGTGTACTCTGATTTGTGATTTATATTTGATCATTCCTGATGTTGAGAGGAACTGGATTTTGGGGTTTTATGTTTTTGTATCACATCTGGATAAGTATGTGTGATCAGTAAACCTAGGGTAGGTTATCTAGATGTGTAGTAGGGGGTGGCTTGAAATAATGTGTCGGGGCCCAAAAGTGGTTGTCAGGTTCACTTATTGCAAGTTTCTTAATCCAGTGATAACATTAAACACATTGAGAGACTTAAAAATAAATTAATAAGAAAAGGGCCTCCCACATACTTGAGTGCTTGTATAGGCTAAGTTGGAGTGTTGACAAGATGCTTTCCACCTTGCGAGGTGTGAGTCTGGCATAGTTAATGACTTTGTCTGTATGAAAAGTCATTAATATTGTATATGGTCACTTAAGTGTCGGGGTCCTGAGAGATTGTGAGACTGAGACTTAAGGGTTAGACGTATATGATGAAACCTTCCTATACATAGTCTAGGTTTCCTACGTGTGTCAGTTGCCTCTATTTTAGTGAGTCATACCTCATAGCTTGATTTGTACACTTTGAGTTAGTGAGCTTTTAGGATCTCCTTTCTTAGATGATCCTTTATTTTGGTTTGATATCTGAGTGGGGTCTGCTTGTTACCTCCTTAGCACAGTGGGGTGGACTGTTAAAGTTCCACATGGATGGATGGTAGTGATTCTTTACCATTTTTAGATTCCACGTTTGTGTGCCAGTGTTGGATGTACCTTGGTTTGGTTGTACTTATCTTTCTCTAATAAAGGTTTTTATCTTATCATTTCTATATTGTAAATTATTTATCGTATCACATGTGATACTTGATTTTGGATAACTATAATCATATTGTATTAAGTGGTTACCACATACCCTGTGACATGTGTAGAGGATGTAGGTTTGATGTATACCTTGCGGTATCAATTGTAATTTTTAATTAGTTCATGGATGTTTATGTGTAATTTATTAATTGATAAGTAATCTTTTGTTGTGGTTATCTTGTTGAGTTTTAGTCTTACAAAATTCTATGTCATGGAACCCTTGATTTTTGTAATCTATGCTTGTATGTGTTCATGTGAGTAAATGGTAATTGTTTCCACTTTGTTGTATGTTCTTTTTTTTAAACTTTAAAAAAAAAAAAATTGCAAACACAGTATCATTTTTAGGTTAATTCCTTTTGGGTTCCCTGGTGTGGTGTTACATATGGTATCAGAGCCCACGTTTCTACACTGGGAACTCTAGGTAGTGTATGCTCATTAGGTGTCTTGTACTCTAAACATTGAAACCAACCATAGACATAAAACCTTGTTTCCTGTTCAGACCATTGCTTTGTGAATCCTTCTTGTCTTTGTCTTTATTTGAGTTATGTTATGAATTGTTTGTTTGAAATAATGGGGGTGAATCAGTACCCTTTAAAATTTTTAGTCAATTAACCTTAATCCTTTAGTAATCAATTCCTTGCATTACCGACCATATGTGTTATTCTTATCTTATGCATGTTATATCAATTCATAAAATTAATTTACATGTAAACATTCATAGAAACATTCGTGAAATGTAATGACACATGACACAAGATTTGGTAACACAAAAAACCCCTGTTAGAAGGTAAAAGCTATGTTGGGGATGAAATGTACAAAACTTCACTATCTATAGAATGGAAGGGGCCGATTAAGGCTTACAAGTTTGATCACTTCTGATGATCTTACCCTGTTAGGAGTAACATGTTTAGACTAGTTAAGTTCTACTCTGTTAAGAGCTTTAGCAACACTGTTTAGTGTGCACTCAATTAAGAGATTTACAAAGGATTGTTAAATCCACCTTCTCAAAGGATTTCTTCTATTTTCTACACTTGTTTGAATGTAGTCAAAAATACTTATTGACCTGAGTTTATGCAATCTAGAATTTATGATTACAAATCCATTAAAGTTCACATGAATATTTATCACTTATAGTGATTGATCAATACCTCTATTCTATTCGGTAGCCTTGAATTTGGTTCTTGATAACCTATTTCATATTTTTCTATCCCTCTGCATAAAACTCTGTTTCTAATCCATAGAAGTGTCTGTGGCTACAATCATAATCACATCATTTTTTCTGATTGATTACACATCTATTTATACAATAAGTTTTACCTAAATGAGTTTCTTGCTTTACAATGTTAACTCTATCATCAAAATTTTACAACTTGACCTTGATCTCCTAGTTTGCATGTTTCTAATTAGTTAGACTGATTAAAACAATTACAATTACTTTACTTGTCCCTCAAGAAATGGATTTAAATAAAATCAAAAAGATAAATATAAAATGCAAGTGTTTTATCTGATGTAGAAGTCAGATCCACATTTCTTGGGATTATAACTATCTCTCAGTAGACTAGTGCTCAAGTTGCTATGTAGTCTGCCTGTCGGGTTCCTCTATGAACTATCTTTCATGTTCCTCTATTGGCAGGTTCCCTTGTGAAGTTGTATGTTGGGTTGCACTAAACCTGTCTTTCAGTCTTGGTGTTACTGACGGTTCAAAACTATTGTCCCTTGTATACTGATGGAAAAATATGTCTTCAATCTACCCCTTTGACATTAGTATCAAAAACTGATATGTGTAAAAACTAAAATGTTTAGTATATACACCATGTGTTCACTTTGTCGTTATGACTCCTCCTATGTGTATGTTCTAGTATACTATATGTATATACACTTTAACTTTATACTATTTCCCCTTTTCACCTTATCTTCTCCCTTTATCATATCATTTTCCCCTTTTTTTATAATAAGGGCAAAGGTGCAATTACTTACAACTTGTAAAAAATGTGGGAATGGGAGTTCTTCATGTCTTCCATCATTTTCTCCCATTTCTCATGTAGGTGATCCAGGGACATGTGCTCCAATGCAATTCTTGTGTGCATGTCATAGATGTTGTCGATGACAGACATCTCCGGGGTTGCAATCAATTGTCTTGTTGACATATGTTGTTGTAGTAGTGTGAGACTCGGTAGAAGTAGAGCCTTTACCTCAGTTACCTTATCTCTAAACTGTGATTTTGCCTCTTGAATTTTAATTCTCAACTTCTTTTCTTCCATTACCTTTTCATAATGCAACTTGATTGCATTGTCAATGGTTGAGAGATTTTGTGGACTAGCAGTAAGATCTGCATCTATCTTTGCAATCTTTTCACTATTTTCCTTAGTGAAGTGCTTTAATGTGCTTAACTTCTGAATTAAGGTTATAGCTTCTGAAATGGTTGGTTCCAATTCATTTACTAGTTTAGATAGATTTACCTTGTTCTCTACCACTTCTTGGCTTATTTTTTCTATCAATTTGTATTGGTAATTTTTTTCTACATGTTCTTCTATGGCCTTCTCTACATCCACATTCTGTGTTGTAATGGCTTCAGTAAGAATGATGAATTGATCAATGATAGAAGCATTTTGATCAATGTCTATATTAGGTATAATTTGTTGAAGTATCTCCTTGGTTGTCTCTAGTACCTGTGTATCCTTTGTCTCCTTCTTAAGCTTATCTTGGATAGCTTTTCTTTTACAAAGTTTTGCATACATTGTAAGTGACTCTAGATCCAATGTCCTCAGATCATCTGGTATTTCAATTATCTCTTCTAGTGTAACTGGATTCTTATTCTTCTTCTTCTTCTTCTTAGAAAGTGTAGTGGAGGAACCTATATGCAGTACTATAGCAAGTTCCTTTGCTTGGTTTGATGTGCTTGATGAAGGCTTTGGAGGTGTTGTGCCTTATGTTGCTGCTCGGTGTCTAACTATCATTTTGGTGTGGACATCTCCACATTAACCTTTTCTTTATCTGAAACTTCTCCTTTGGTATCCTTAGGAGTGGCATCACCTTTATCTTTCTGTTCTCCTTCTATTTCTTTATGTTCTTCATTTGTTACATTTCACTCATCAGTTGTGTTGTTCAGTTCCTCTTCACCCTTATCATCAGGTATGCTTGAGTCATGCTTGTGTGACTTCTCCTTTTATGAGATTATATTTATAGCATGTATCAATAATGGTATTTAGCCTGGTATATTCACTTGTGCAGCATCCATTTTTGTATCTTGTTCCTTGGGCTGCTCGGAGGTAACAGTAACATCTTCATCTACCTTTACCTCATCTGTAGGATCATCTCCAGTGATATCTATGATATTTGTATCTGTGATTATATCATCTGTGATATCCCCTAATGATTGTAGAATATGAGTAATATCATCCATTGCCTTGCTTTCTTTTGTACTTAATTCATTTTGAGTGACATCCTCATCATCATTTATCAGAATGTGCTCTGGGCTCGGTATATCCTCTGTTTCTTCATTGTGAGGCTTGTCGATGGGTTCTAATGCTCTCTCGAGTTTTGTGTCCTTTTCAGGTATATCAAGTGCTTTTCTCCAAGTATCCTCACTTTCTTTGTCAATCTCAATAAAGTTTTCCTATAGGACTTTGTAAGCTCTCAATTTTGTTGAGAACCTTTTTTAATGTAACTTCATCATTTTGCCAATTTCTTCCATTTTGGACTCGGGTGGCATAAAAAAAACTAGGGTTCATTCCCTTATCTATTTTTTAGAATTCAAAGTGAATGTCCACCTTGCCGATAATATGTCAAGAAGTCCTTGTGGCATTTTACCTTCAAACTATATTATTACATATTCGAATATACACATTGTTGTGATGATTGCTTCTTCTATCTTATTCTAATCCTTAGAATTCAGAGTTAGCCATTTTCTAATCTTAGGCTCTGTTATTGAACCTACCTTAATAATTGATGCACATACCTCATCAATTGTAGTAGAAAATTTGTTCTTAATAGGTTGTTCTTCTTGTTCGGTGTCTTCTATATCTTCCTTACTTCTGATGAATTTTCTTCTTTTCATTGGTGCCTATTTCCCGGTTTGAGGCTTTCTCTTGTAAGTCCTCACTTGTCCTTTCTTGACCGATGATGAATTTGCATCTTTTTTTGTTTGAATTCTAGTACTTGATGCAACAGTAGTCCTTGGTTTCTTTTCAGGTGGTGGTAGTGCATCAAACTCTGTAGATTCAGAGTCACTCAATTGTTCTTCACCGATGGGTGACTGTCCCTTGGTGTCATCCTTTTTTTTCTAACTCTTCATCATCTAACGACAACTTCTTCTTAAGTGTCTTTACCATTTTTTCTTTCTTTCTATCAATTTTCTTCACAACTAAGCATGTTTTTATTCTTTCCTTGGCTTCCTCATAGGTTCCAAACCTTGGTTGTGACTTGTCCAATGGTTCATTTAACAATGCTTCAATAGCATTAGTGGCTTGATCTATGTTGATCTCATAGTCAAGTGGTGATGACCATGTTGTCCTCAGTATAACTAGTTTGATCAAGGTGGTATCAGTGTCCACCATAAAAAAAATATCAATCTTATATTTTTATACCAATTGTTCTGGTGTCCTCATCCTTTTATGCATCCTGTCCTTAAATCTAGTGAAGTATTCATCCATAACTGATGTAAAGTTTTCACCTAGTGACTTGATGAATTCACTGATTTGAATTGTCACTGGTCGAGTAGTATCCCAGTTGACATTACCGATAGATGGAATGAAGTATTGAAAGTAGAAAAACATGCACATTCAAAGTGATCCAAACTTACATGAATTGGACTTTGCAGACTTGATTGTCCTCAAGTTCTCATCTAACTGCTTTAGTAGAAGCTTGGATAGATCCAATTGTAGACCCATCTTTACAATCTTGAGGGCAGTGTCACTTGCTCCACATGCAATGTTGTTCATCCTACTGGCTTGTAATATCTTGTATCCCAGTACACATGCACCAAATTTCATTTTGGGATCTTTGATGGAATTTACCCTCAATCCCCTTCAATCCCATTTGGCACCTGTATTCTTTTATGTGTCAGGGAGAGGAGGGTGTTTGAGTTCCTTGGCCTTTTTGGTTATACGATAACCAGTCACCATGTGTATCACATCCCTAGTTATCAGTTTTGGCTCGTCGAGCCACATCTTTTGGTCATGCACTCTACTTAGCACTATTTGGATCCACTCGGTTTTAAATTCCTTTGGGAACAATAGGGAATTTGTGAGTCCTTTCACCTCGATGTGTTTGTGTTCATCCTTGATGGTTTCTTATGTGCAAAGCTTCTTGTCAGCTTGCTCAACTTCAAGATCTCATATCGGTGATCTTGCAATGTATTTATGATCGAACATCCTCAATCAGTTAAACCTTAGGTGGTATTCCTGAAAATGCTCCCACATCGTCAGGTTGCAAAGAAACCTCTTGATAGATTTTGTATTTTGGTTCTTCACAAGTGGATTTCTTAATCAGATTAACCTTCTTATCCTTAGAGTTATTGATCTTGGTTACACGGGATGTGGTTGCTATCATTTCTAAGAAATTAGGGCTTTTCCCATAAATAACAGTAAGCTCAGTGGGTCCTTAGTTACTTAATTTAACTTTTTGTAGCTATTATTGATCTATCTGAATGTCATGAATCTGCTTGGAGTGCTCTGTAATCTAATCGCTAAGTTTCACTCTACTCTATTCTTCGCTCTATTTTTCTCTTAATCACTTTGTGACCAAATGAGCTATTCCATCATCTTTTTATAGATGATGCCCTAAGTGGTGAAATAAATGCTCTACCCACTTCTTGGTGTTTAAAGATGGAGTCGCTTGGGTATTACACAAAATTTTGGCTCGGGGTGAGTGACAACTCACTTGACCTTTCATAGGTTTACTAATGGTGCTCAGTAAGTGGCAACAACTTCAATGCCTTTAACATGATTACCGACGAGTCTCGGGTTACATTTTTTAACTTATCTTTTGTATGTACACCGATGATTCTTGGTATGTATTGACCGACCGGATTGCATTCATAGATTTATAACAAGTAATACCATAGTGCATCTTTAATCATGCTAGTTTGGCATTTTAACTATGTATAATGGAACTGATGTAAAGTATAACTTAGTATAGTGTAGTTCCATACTTACTTGTTCATCTTAGGTGGGAATGGTGATGTCACCAGATCCATTGGATAAGGTGTCACCAATTGTGCTTCTTGGGGCAACATCATCAGTGTTCGTAGCTTTCCTCCACATTTTGTTTCTGATCTTCTTGATGTCTTCAATTATATTTTGATTGGAAAAGGTGCTTGTCTCTGTCACTCGATCTTTACGGTCCTTTCTTAGATGACAAGCTTTATGACAATGTAAGCATGTCATTTTGGGGTTAGTCTAGCTTCTAGACCTTCTCATCCATTTTCTCATGCAGTTTGCTGATATGTGTCCATATCTACCACATGTGCAATTTGTCTATGTATTGTAATCCCAAACATATGAATTACCGACTCTTTTTGGTTTCTAAGCATTTTATTGTTCTTTAGGCTTCCATGCTTTCCTTTTCTTCTTCCTGCATTCAAGAGATGTTTGCCCATGCATTTTGCAATTAGGACAGTATTTTCCATTTAGGTTTCCTTCTTTGGTTGTTTCATCTCAGATTTACATTCATATGCTTTATGTCCTTTCTTGCTACATTTATAATAATTTCCTATGAATGAAGATGTAGATTTAGGAATACTTTTAGTTTTTCTTCTGCAAACATTAGATGTGTGACTTGGATTTCCACAGTGATTGCATGACTACCTCCTTGGTCTTGGATTTGCATAGAAATATTTTGGATTAGCTTGGTATGGTGATTATCCATTCTTTGTATACCCTAATCAGGTATTGTTGTTGAATCTTCTTTGTCCATATAGAAAATCATCCATTCTTTTTATGCTTTCTTCAGCTCTCTTGATCATATCATTGTGTTATTGCTGAATTCTTACTTCATGTTTCTATCTTTAATTTTCTTCTTGTAGCTCACCAATAGCTTCTAATTTTCCATTGAATTCTATGTTCATTTGGTTTGCCTCCTGACTCAAAAGAATAATCTGATTGGTGATCTCATGATGATGTTTAGTAAGTCTTTGTATTTCTGACACTTTATCTTGTAGATTTTCAGTGATCTTCCTCCTGTCAGCAATTGTCAGTATTCTTTCTTGTTTAGCTTGTCTAGCATTATTCATAACCTCAGTTATTCTTACCATCTATGTCTCTTGATCGATTTGCAGTGATTTCACTTGTCCAGACAGATGTTGATTGATTTCATTTAGACTTTTAATGCTTCCTTCAGATGTGCCTAATGTATTGCTAGATGTAGATCTTGATGACTCAAATAAATCAGGTATCTCTTCTTCATGATAGTTTGTTTCATTACAGCGAGATGTCATTACCTTTATTTCATCCAGTAGCTTTTTTATCTTGATTCTAGCTTCTTTATATTGGTCATAGAAGATATGTATCTCCAACTTCTGATTCTCAATACTCTTATCTAGCTTATACCTTTCCATTGTATGATCTTTTCTCTTAAAGTATTTAAACTTTTCAAATAAGAGATCTAGCTCTGATACCAATTGTTTTAAATAATGGAATGGTATGTACTACGAGGGGAGGGGTGAATCAGTACCCTTTAAAAATTTTAGTCAATTAACCTTAATCCTTTAGTAATCAATTCCTTGCATTACTGACCATATGTGTTATTCTTATCTTATGCATGTTATATCAATTCATTAACTCAATTTGCATATAAAAATTTATAGAAACATTCATGAAATGTAATGACACATGACACAACATTTGGTAATGAAGAAAACCCCTGTTAGAAGGTAAAAACTGCGGTGGGGATGAAACCCACAAAACTTCACTATCTGCAGAATGGAAGGGGTCGGTTAAGGCTTATAATTTTGATCACTTCTGATGATCTTACCCTGTTAGGAGCAACATGTTTAGACTAGTTAAGGTCTATTCTATTAAGAGCTTTAGCAACACTGTTTAGTGTGCACTTGATTAAGAGATTTACAAAGGATTGTTAAATCCACCTTCTCAAAGGAGTTCTTCTATTTTCTACATTTGTTAGAATGTAGTCAAAAATACTTATTGACCTGAGTATATGCAATCTAGAATTGCTAATTATAGATCCATTAAAGTTCACATGAATATTTGTCACCTGCAGTGATGGATTAATACCTCTATTCTACTCGGTAGCCTTGAATCTGGTTCTTGATAACCTATTTCATTTTTGGTTATCCCTTTGCATAAAGCTTTGTTTCTAATCCATAGAAGTGTTTGCAGCTACAATCATCATCACATCATTCTATTATGATTGATTACACATCTATTTATACAACGAGTTTTACCTAAATGAGTTTAACGCTTTACAATGTTAACTCTATGATTAAAGGTTTACAACTCGGCCTTGATCTCCTAGTTTGCATGTTTCTAATCAGTTAGACTAATTAAAACAATTAAAATTACTTTACTTGTCCCTCAAGAAATGGATTTAAAGATAATAAAAAAGCTAAATATAAAACACAAGTGTTTTATCTGATGTGGAAGTAAGATCCACATTTCTTGGGATTATAATTGTCTCTTGGTAGACTGGTGCTCGGGTTGCTCTATAGTCTTCCTGTTGGGTTCCTCTGTGAACTGTCTGTCGGGTTCCTCTGTTGTCGGGTTCCCTTGTGAAATTTTTTGTCAGGTTGCACTAAACCTGCCTTTCAATATTGGTGTTACCGACGGTTCAAAACTGTTTTCCCTTGTATACTAATGGCAAAATATGTCTTCATTATTGTATGGTTCTCTGGTTGTTTCAGGAATCATGCCTGTTGAGACTAGAGATTCTAGGGGCTATGGTAGAGGCTGAGTTGGTGGTTTTGGAAGGAGTAGACATCATATCCCTTTTCTGAGTGTCAAACAAGAGAGTGTTCATCAATAGAGTAGAGATGAGCAGAGAGATGAACGTCAAGCTGAGTCTGAATAGCCAGGCACCAGGAAGTTGTTACAAGCGATCCTAAATTTTCTAGGTACTAATCAGGGAAGAGTGGAATAGGATGTTTCTCATCACTCTCAGATAGAGGAGAGGGTGAGGGAGAGATCTATAAGTCCTCCTCTGAGGAATTATGTACCCAATCCTAATATTGTTGCAATGAACCATATGAGAGATCTTATGAGATCATGACCTACTCCCTTTGATGGGAAAGGTTTGGGATCAGAGGTAGAGACTTGGCTTATTTCCTTAGAGAGATATTTTTCTACACACCCCTTTAGTAGCAATACTAAGGCCAGATATGCGATTGTGCAACTCTCTCAATTTGTGGTAGTTTGGTGGAAGATTGGGGAGGAGAAGTTGGAGCTCCGCATGGATCCTGTCACTTGGGATTTGTTCCTTGAGAATTTTTGAGAGCACTTCCTATCAAATCAATGGAGGAAACAATGAGAAGATGAATTCCATAACCTATGACAGTTGACTATGGAAGTAGAGGAGTATGAGAATTATTTCTTTGAGTTCAAGTAGTATGTCAGGTTTGGGTAGGATTTAGCCCTCATGATTCAGCACTTAATTAGGGGGCTTAGTGCTCGCATTGTTATCGGAGTTAAGCTCTTTGAGCCTACTACCCTCAGGATTACAGTCACCAAAGCTACTCTTGTGGAGGTGAATCTATCTTTGGGTCATGGTGGTCAGTTGGGAGTGCAATCTAGTGGTCCTACTTCTTCTTTTAGAGGTAATCAGTCTCGAGGAGCTGGGAATTCTAGGGGTCCTTCTACCTTTCTAAAAGGTAATCAGTTTTATTAGTAGGGGGATTCATCCCTCCTAATCAAGGTGATGGTTCTCAGTATAAAAACTTCAACAATAGCCAGCACTTCAAGTGTAATTAGTCTAGTCAGCCTGCACAGAGTGCACAACATAGTGTTAGCAGAGGGAGTTATCAGCAGTCTTGTGCACCTCCAATTAGAGGAGGTGGTAGTAGAGGAGGTTTTTTTTCATGTGGACAGTTTGGTCAAATTGCAGCCAACTGCAGTCAACGTGCATCTCAGTTCTTAGGACAGAGGCTAGCAGCTTCTGAGCCTATAGTTGGGAATGTTGGTGGATCGCATGGAGCGTATGCAGCCTTTGATCACCATCTAGTTGTGTATCATCTTGCCATGAGCGATTGTGTGAATAGAGGACCAGCGGCTGGGTTTCACATTCCTATGGTAGGGAATGACCTTCAATGTTTGAATTAGAGAGTTGGGAAGGGTCCAATGGGATCCACACATTGAGTCATTTGTGACTTGGTAGGATTCTCTGTGTTGAGGGATTTATATCCTTATTTGTTTATAGGCTTCCAGGAGTAAGCCTAATCCTAGGGGGGTGGATGTAATACCCACCTATAGTTATCTTTCAGTTTCTTATGTCATACTCTTTTAGGCTATTGTTTCAATTATTATGTCAGATTCTTTTGGGCAATGTTGTTGTGACCATTTACTTTCAGTAGTTGGATTATGTATGGATTTATGATTCTATATCATGTGTTATAAATAGATGATGTCTCATGATGATTATTGCTTCTACATTGTATTATATGTATATGAGTACTTACCCCATACTTGCATGTGTATGGGTAGGTACTTGTGTATGTATGTATGGCATGTTGGGTGTGGTAGAGGAAGAAGACATAGTTACTTGCATTTGCGAGATCCACATGTTCAACCAATCCATGTCATTGTTTGCTATGATATATTTTGGATGTACATGCATGTGCTTGTTGTAACAGGTTTGTAGGTACAGGGCATCATCTTCCCTGAATCGGCAGGAGTGAGCATTCCCATAATACATCTCAAATGGTAAAGAGGGGAGTTAGCAAACAGACCCAAAACCCTAACCTAAACCTACTTTGTCCTAGGATTGGACAAGACTCATTTTGTCTACCCTAGTCAAATTCATCTAAGGGATAGGAATTTTTGGTTACCTCCTAGTTGGTGTGTTGTGTTGCATTTCAATTGTCTTCTCTTTGAGTGTCATTTTTTGTTTATTAGGATTTAATTAATTGTAAAATTTATTATTTTCATGTTCATTATTGTTGAATTAATTGAATATTAAATATAGGGTATTTAATTAATGTAATTAATTAAATACCTATGTTTAATTATGAAATTAGTTTAAAATGCAATTTTTGAATATTAAATTTAAATTGAGTATTTAATTCAATTTTGCATTATTGAATTTAAATTAAATATTTGATTCAATTTTAAATGGACAAAAGCTCTTTTGATTTTTGTGAGTATATTTAATATATTTTGCATTTAAAATAAATGAATAATCATGTTTTTAGGAAAGTTGTTTTTCTTCCTTTTTTTTGAAAATCAATTAATGTGAAATTGGAATTAGAGAGGGTTTAATTTTTAATTTTTAATGTTTTTCTCTCAAAAAAATAGAAAAAGAAGGAAAGTTGTGTGCTTCTCTTATTTTATTGAAAAATTAGGGTTTGAGTCTTTATGAGGATACTTTTTGTCATTTTAGAAGTGACATGGGTTTTCGATACAAGTTTTTAGAACTCTAGAATTTTTCTATCATTTTGTTGAAAAAGTTTTTCTTGAAGTTTTGGACTGGATTGGGAATGAGATCGTTGCAACTGGTTTTGCTTTCAGATTCAACTGCAGAGATCAAATTGGAAAAGGATCAAGACTTTCAGCTTCAGAATCTTCAGTGCATATTTTCAGTGGTTGAGGTAGGGTTTGAATACCCACTTGTTTTATTCGTGTTCTTGAAAAATTGGGTCTCCGTGTTTGAATATCAAATGTCTGTTGATTAGCTGAGTTTATGTTTACTATTTTTGCAATATGTTCTCAATAATTATTTTGATTCATTTGGAAAAGCAAAGTAAAGTAGGTTTTCATTGTAGAAACTAAACCCTAGAAAGCTGAAAATGAATTGCTTAGGTTTTGGTTGAATATTGAAAGTCTTGTATCGAAATGATTATGTTGATTAAGCTAGAGAATTTTATTTATTAAAGGAAATCGGCCTTCAATCTGAAGCTTAGAGAAAACAAAGAAAATTACATAGTCTTGCTATAAATTTTGCTTAATGAAATCTCCTATGTTTCCTTAAAATTTCATGAAAATTAAATTGAAATTTAAATTGATTCTTGATGGTTT